>PVKS010045412.1:0-13811 GCA_004027875.1 Aplodontia rufa
GCAAACTTTATAATTAGCTTGATAATTTTAACCAAAATCTTGAGATATTGCTTAGTATTGCATTGGTATTCATCATTCTGTTAATGGTTAATTAACAGAATATTTAGTATTCTAAATATTTAGAAATACTAAATATTTCTAAATTGTAAACGTGGTGAATCTCAATTTATTTAGACTTATTTAATTTCTATCTGAAATATTTATGGGTACAGGCTTTACACAAATTTTCTTAAAACTACTCTTAGAATTTTATGAGTTTTTATTTTACATGTAAATATTAGGAGTATTGATTTCTAATAGTTTATTGGTAAGTACCAAATTGATTGTATTTGACTACATGCTGATATCCTGCAGAATATGTTTATTCTAATAATTCTTTGGTAGATTTTTTTTTACCTACAAATCATATCAAATGAAAATGACATAGTTTCATTTTGTGTCTAAACTTTACACTTTTTTCTTGACTTTTTGAACTGGCTAGGACAAGTTATATAACATTTCATAGATGTAGTAAAAATTGACATTTGTGCCTTATTAGGAATTTTAGCAGAAAATTGTTCTATATCTTTCTATTTAATATAATGTTACCTGTAGATATTTTTATAGAGGCCCTCTACCAAATCAAAGATGTTTCATTGTATTTTTAATCTGTCATAATTTTACTACTAATATTGCATTTCATCAAGCTTTTTTCAGTATCTATCTTGATACCATATGGGTTGTTTAATTTCATTATGTGCATGTAATCAATTCAATTCATTGGTTGATTTTCAAATGCTAAGTAAAGGTTACATTGTTGAAATAAATTCACTTGTTTATGATGTATTATACTTTTGAATATTACTGTATTTAACTTGCTAACATTTTATGATTAATTCTCATTTCTTTGTGGCTGGAAGAAATTGATTTATAATGTTCTTTCCTTGTATAATGTCCTTGTAAGGTTTACTCTTAAGATATCATTACCTGGCTTATTTTGTTCTAATCAAATGAATTTTGGAAGTCTTTGAATGGAATGTGCATGATGTTATAACATCACTCAGAATGACATATAATTTAAAACTTACAAACTCCTTACATATGAAATTTTCCATTTAATATTTTCAGACCATGGTTAACCATAGAAAACTGAAAACACAGGAAATAAAACACAGATAAGGGGGAACTCTTTTACTAACTTCATTGATTCTTACCTGTGTGATTTATTACATAAAAGTTAATTAAGCCTAGGGGCCTCTTCTGTTAAATGAAGTGATAGTTCTACACGCTAGGTCACTGAAAATGCTAAGTTAGATGAACATAAAGTTAATTTTTATTATTTATTTACTTTGTGAAAAAATTATTAAATTTCATATTCTGTGGTTGACAGAATGGTCCTTGATTTTCCATTTTTCCTGGTATTTTTACATTTTATACTCTCTCATCTCTGTTTATTTATTTATTTTTAATTGGGAAATGATCATAGTGCTTATTAATGAGATACATTGTGGTGGTTTGATCTATGTATACATTGTAAAAGTTTCTATCAAACTATTTGACATACCTGTCATCTCACAATGTGGTAAAATTGTTAACAATTTATGTGCCAAGAACATTACAAGATTTCATGTGTTAAGAATATTACCACGGGGCTGGAGCAGTGGCTCTGCAGTTATGGTGCTTGCCCTGCATGTACAAGTACACAGGTTCAAACTCCAGCACCCTATGTGTCGGAGCAACGAAAGCCACGTGAAAAACTCAATAAAAATTGATTTTCTCTGTCGTTCTCTCAATCACACTGTTCTTCTATCTTTTTTTTAAAAGAATATTACCGCATTTCATGTATAAGGAATATTTTAAAACTCTAATTTTATCAACTTGAAAATATATTGTTAATTGTAGATAACATGCATTGTCATGACCACTAAAATTTATTCCTGAAGTCCCAAATTCCCTACTGTTTGATCTTTTCTATTGAGTATGAGACCTGTAAATTGTTTGTAACAATAGAATGTGGCAAAGTTGTTAGATACCACCACTGTGGTTAGGATATAGAAAATTGTGATTTCTTCCTTGCCAGCAGCACCACATTCACTTTATTTGATACAATCAGCAACTGTATTATGATAGGCTTATACTGAGGGTAATGAATCAAGGCATTGTGGGAAGCCAACAGCCAAGAAACAGAAACCCGTAGTCCTGCAGCCTGCTGGGAACTGAATCTTTCCAACAGTCATAGAGTTTCAAAGTGGACCTTTTCCCATGGAAGTCTTAAGTAAAGAGCACAATCACTAAATTGGCTTTAACTTTCAGATGACACCACGAAACAGAAAATAAACAAAAATCATGTCCAGACTTCTGACCCACACAAAATGGAACAGTAAATGCATGTTGTTTTAAGTAGGTAGGTCTGTGGAAATATTATTTTTTATAAAGAGATAGGGAGAGAGAGAGAGAGAAAGAGAATCAATTTTTATTTAATTTTTCATGTGGCTTTCATTGCTCTGACACTTAGTTGTGTAGGTGGTGCTGGGGTTTGAACCCATGCATTTGCACATGCTGGGCAAGCACTGTAACTGCAGAACCACCCTACAGCCATTGGAAATATTAATATTGATAGATATGGAAATAATACATGTTTTAAGAAACCAGAGATCTTTATATATGGTTAATTACTGTATCATTATATATAATACATTTCTTGAATAAATTTTGATTATTAATAAGTAATCATTAAATGAATGAATGAAAGCAGGTACCCAATTGCTCTCATCTCTCTTATCTGTTTAAAATTATTTGAAACACATGAAAAGATGACAGTCTAAAATGAACAGACATGAAAGACTCTTAATTTTCCATTTTTCTGAATAAGCAGATGGATTTATTACCCCAAATTAGTAATTTCCAAATGCCAAGTTCATAGGGTCAAGTGATAGGTCAAAGGCTATGTCCCAATTTCTTTCATTTGATTAAAAGAACAATTGTGAATAAGTGAATAGCAGTAGAAGTAAAGAGAGGTCACCATGCTATCTCCGGGGGCTAGCACTTTGTGGTAATCAGAGAAAAATCCTTTGGAAGCTTGCACTCCCAATGCTTAGAAAAGCTAATATATATTAATTTGAGAAAAAGCTGAAATGGCATCAGAGAGTTCTGATGGCCAAAGGAGGTCAGGTATTTGTCAGTTCTTATACCTTGAGCAGTAAAGGGAGAAATTTAAGTCTCAGAGTGAGACTTGTTATAGGCATGTGGATAATTATCACTTAGAGGGCAAGTGAGGAAAGAAAAGGTGTCAATTAAAATCAGCCTTATGGTAGCTCCTTAATAGGCTCCTCATGGAAAAAGGATTTAAAATATGATTTTTTGAATGCCAATGTTAAAAATATTATTCATATTTATAACCTTATTCACTGAGTGCCAACTTGGCCCTTTATGCCTCTAATATTCACAAGTATTTAAGGAAGATAATATATTTCTATTTTTCAATGACAAAGCTGGGGCTCAAATAAGTTCATGATTTGCCAAAGATCATAGAGTGCCTACATGGTGCAGTTGGAATCTGGACCCTCACTTTAAGCATTCTTTCTATATTTTGTGCTTTTTGATAGATAAAAATGACTGGAATTTTCCATCCTAAACAGAATTTCAATGGATATTTTCCCATTTGTCTTGTCATGTGCTTTAGAAGCACATGTCAAAAACATGTTTTCAGTGCTGGTGAGGTAGCATTCAGTGTACCAGTGCTATTTTACCAAAGCATAGCTGGTATTTCATAGCTTTCTCTGCTTTGGCAAAGCAAGACATTCACAGGTTGTGGCATTGGTCTATTCCTGACATACTACCTAATTCTGAGAAAAACATGGGAGAATTGTCCCTGAGTCATAATCAGGAATGTTTCTCTACTTAGAGTATTCATGTAACAAAGACTTACTCCATATTGGCTCTTTTATGTAGGAGATCACTAACATTCTATACAATTTTCAAAAAATGATACACCTGTTTAAAACAACCCAAATATTCTGATTCAATTCAAAGTAATCCAGTCATACCTCATGACTTCATTTCCTGCAAGCAATTTTAGATTATGATAATCAAAAACAAGTTATCTGGAAAATTTACAACATTGCATTTCACATTTAAAACATTACCCATTTTGAATTAATTTTTGTCTATGATACAAAGTTCAGGTGAAGCTTATTCCTATTTTAATTAATTCTTATTAATTTTCTTATGCAATTTTCTTGCACCAATTTGAAAAAATTTTCTCTACTATTTTTGTTCCTTTGTCAAAATTAATCAGTTATATTTTTGTGATCTATTTCTGTGTTCTGTACTCTGTTCTTCTGTTGTGTGTGCCCATTATTCTCCTAGAAGAAAATAATATTAATGACTGTGATTATGTAGCACATCTTAGCATTGGGAGTGGGTCCTAATATTTGATTTCTCTTCTTAAACATTGTTTTGGGTATTATTGAATCATTTTCTGTCCATATAGATTTTAGGGGAAGCTTATTTATGTCTAAAAAGAATGCATTTAAGCACAATGTATTTATCAATATATAAATATCGTCTGTCTCTCTAAATGCTTAGTTCTTCTTTGATTTATAGAATAAATATTTTATAATTTTCACAGTACAGTAATAAATCTGTGATTTTTTTGTGTTGATCTTGCACTATGAGACCTTTATGAACTCACTAAAGATACTCTGAGGATTTTTTTAACATAGAAAATCACATTATTCACAGGTAGAGGCAATCTCATTTCTTCCATTGTTTTGTCAGTTTATTGAAGTGAGGAGAACACATAGGACTTAATTAAAGTGGGTATCCCAGATGGTATAGAGAAGCATTGAATGAATGCCCTTAAGAATGAAGCTAGTTTTAATTATTTTGTAGATGGTCTTTACAAAGTTGAGAACTTAGATGAAAATCTTTGTGACCTTGTGCTAAGTAAAGAGTTCCTAAAATTGACATTGACAGCACAATCCATAAAAGTAAAAAAAAATGATAAATTTGATTTCATCAGAAATAAAAAGGGTTTCATCTGTTTACAAGTGTTAAAATATCTGAATTACATGTTGCAGTCTTGGAGAAAATATTTGCAAAGCATCTGTCTATAAAATGAAGACCTCATATCTGGGATATATAAAGGACCCTCAGAACTCAATTGTGAAAAATGTCATCACATCAAATATGAGTATGAACAAAAGATATGCACACACATAATCTCCAGTGGCTGGCGGGAGGCAGGGCTTAAGGCAGCTTGTCCACTAAAAGAACAACCAATCAACATGCTGGCAGACAAGCTCCAATAGCGTCTCAGGAAAGCCTGATGATTGATGAGTCCACCAGCCAATATCTGAGAGGCCTCCCCATCAACTTCTTCCCTTTCCCCAAACTATAAAAGCAGCTGGCAGCTGAGGTTGAATGCCATTTTTCCCCTGCAGGCCTCTTCCCTTGCCCGCTCATCATTTCCCCTGCTCACCCTCACTATGGTGGCTTAGGTGAATTTGGCCAGGGAGTCGCCAATCCCAATAAAGGATCTTGCTCAGTTGTTCTTAGGTCTGGCTACCTATTCAAGAACCCGTGCCTGGATTTACACCTGTGGTTTCTGATTTTTACAGTAGGTAATCATAAGAAGCAATATTTAACATCAATCCCGATTGGAGGAATACAAACTAAATGCACAATTAGATGTCACAATATGACTATGAAATAAAATTTAAAAAATGTTGATAATGACATATTCTGACCATGACATAAGTATACTTGGATGCCTATACATTGCTAGTGCGATATAAAATGGTATAGTCACTCTAGAAAACATTTGGAAGTTCCTTTTGAAACTAAAAGTGGTCTTAAATTACAAGGTAGCAACTGTATTTGTGAACATTTATTTCAGAGGAATGAAGATTTATTTTCATGTAGAAACTTGTATATATAAATGGATACATAGCAGCTTTATTCATAAGATCTATAAATTGAAAAGTACTCAAATGTCCCACAGGGGTTAAATGATTAGACACAACTTATGACATCCATACAGTGAAACTCCACTTGGTAACATAAAGAAACAAACTACTGTTGCATGTAGTAGTTTAGATTAATCCTATGGAAATTATGTTGATTGAAGAAAGTCAATCCTCAAATATGTACTATATCATTCCACTTTTTGTAACACTCTGTAATAAACTTTGTCCGAGTAATAAAGAAGATATTCCAGGGCTAAGGATGGCTGTGGCTAAATGGGGTTATAACATAAACACTTGTCTGTACAGTGCGGTGGAACATCTTAACTGATTTGGTAGTTATGCATGACTACACCTTTGTAAAATTGCAAGAAGTTATACACAGGCAGAAACAAACATGAGTGAAAGAAAGTATAATTGATTAATGATGAATAAACCAATAGCATGTGTGTTTGTGCTTTATTGAGCTTCTCGAGCAAACATAAACTTTTCAGGTCTTCCATTGGTGTCAAGACCATTTGAGGGCTTAAAAACATCATCTCATCACATGGTCCTTATTAAAGGACCCAGAGAATGCTACTTCTTGACATGCTTTCAAATATATTGACAGGTAATGAAAGCAGGGACTTCCAACTGTCTAATTAGATACTGTTTTTTCAGGTTTGTTTTCCAGGTACTTCATGAGAAGTCTGGCTAGAGGAGAGTCTCTGTGTCTTGGGTGAGAAAAAGTTTAGAACTTCAATAAAGGGAGAGATTTCTTTAAAGTGGTTTAAGACTCCTGCCTGTAGGAAAAGAACAGTCAGAAGCCAAAGTTAAGAAAGCCACTGCCTCCACCAAGTGTTTTGCCTTTCTTCATAATCTGAAGTTCAGGATGGTGTCAAGTCAAGCCTCAAAGGAGGAAGCAGGAGAGTATCCACGCACCATCCCTTGCACACAGACTAGAACTTCCCAGTTATTTGGGAGCCAGATGTTTTACTGACTCCCCAGGGTCAGGTCAGGCGAATGACATCTTCCAATATCAACATTTAAGAAAGTGATTTAACAACCTTGAAATTTTTCTGTAGTATTTTCCTATAGAATGTTTTCATCAGAGATAAGTTTACTGATTCAAAATCTGTCCTAAGGATCATTATTAATCTTAACCACATAAACTAACAAATTTTTGGTACAAAGACACAAATGGGCTTTCGGGAGTGTAGCAAGAGACAGGTAAGTTAAAGCATGGAAAGCCAGAGAGACCAGAAATTTAAATCAAATTTGTTGGATTCAAGGAAGGGAAACATTTCTTGGAGGGCTTTTGACTGATGAAACAGGCAAGCGTTTCCAGGGGATGAGTAGGATATATGAGGAAGGGTAAAAATCTGTCTAGAATCTCAGAGGAAAGAAGGAAGACATGGTCCAAGTTCTGGAAAACCCTCTGTTCATCAATTATATCCTCACCCCACGATCACTGATACAGGCACTTACCCATGTGATTTCTGCCAGTTCCCATTGGCCTCAGGGGCTCTGCGAGCCAACCAGTGCCCCTCTATGATAAGACAGGCACGCCCAGAGATGACATGGCATCTTTGCTTGCCCTGGTCTTGGGAACACTACAAAATTTCCTCTGTTAGCCTGCCCTTCGCAAAGCCGACCAACCCTGAGCCCAGATGTCCTGGGCTATATCCCCGTAAGGCACTGAAGAAGTAGGTGTAAGCACCCCCAGGACTGGAAGATGTGCACAGCTCACAGCTTGGATCACATACTGTTGTCAGGGCATCCATTCATGCGCTTGCCACACGTGGTACAGGATACCATGCGTCCGCACTCCAGCAGAACACAGTCAGTGGGTGAGTCCATGCAGATCTTACACAGGTTTCCTCCAGTCCAGATGGCATTGCTCCCCCGTTTTGGTCTTCAGCACCACACACGCCAGGTGCTGGAGTCCTTTCTGATCCTTGTATAGCTGTGTCACCCTCTCTATCAGCACCCACTTCTCGCAGCAGCTCTTGTAGTTGACGAAGTTGTGATTCAGGATCTCTTTCAGTTGCTGCACGATCAGGCCTTCAATGTTCTCTAGGTAGGTCAGGTCAGACAGGGAGGCCCTCTGGCCTGGGACAAAGCTGTCCTCTGAGTCAATAGACTGAATCTCATCCTTGGTAGGAGCTCTGGCTGTGCCCTCCAAGTAGACAGGCTCCTCTTGGTCCTGAGGCACATGACCATTGGCCTGCAGGCTTTCCTGAGCAGGGGGAACAGAGGTGGCTTGTACAGGTGAAGAAGGGAGGCTGGGTGAGGTAGGAGGTACTGTGCTGGTGTGAGGCTGGGTCAGTAAGGCCTGCTTCTTGGGGACGTCTGGGGACAAGGCACAGGCACAAGTCCTGTTCTCCTCAGAAATTACAGGCTGCTAGCCAAGCACAAAGAATACCAGTTCTTTTTTCTCCCAGCACATTCCAGCATAGATGTCATGGAGGCTGAGGTAGTCCCTCAGGTCCTTGACCTTCATCTTCATGAGCTCCTCCCACTGAAAGGCTGTGGCTGGGTCTCACTGGCAGAGAAGGCAGAGGCGGGGCCCATCCCCCTCTTGCTTAGATCACATCATGCAAGAAATTTTTCTTACAGTCCAAATAGGTCTGCTTCCTGGCTATGTTTGTGAAGTGGGCCCCACAGGCCTTGCAACTTGGTTCCAAGCCTGTTGGGGAAGGGAAGGAGCTGTACCCAGGGTTGGAATAAGCTTGCGTCCTGGCTCCAGGGGGTGGTGGGACCTCCTCAGGCTGTCCATCCAGGCAGAACCAGTTGCAGCAGGTTGTCCACATGATAAAATCTGCCTGTCCAGCCCACACCTGGGAGAGGAGGGGGAGAGGCCGTTCTGGGCCCTGACGTCTCAGACAGGGGGGCTGCGGGCATCTCCAGGGCTAAGGGGCACCTGGGGGTAGGTCGAGATATCCTTATGGGCAGCCCCAGGAATTTGGCCCCCTCACCCATCCCCTGGTGGCCTGGCCTGGCCGCTCCCTACCACTGTTCTATGTAACATGTTTTCCTTCCTTTTAGTTTCTCTCTTTTCTTTTTTTGTTCTTTAATTCTCTTTCTGGTTTTATTTTGAAGGTTATTTTTTTTCTCTAATTCAATCTTGCTTTTCAATCCTGATGTTCATCATCTTTAATTACATTCCACCAATAAAAGGTATCGAGGGAGGGGGAGGGAGAGAGAGAGAGAAGAGAGAGAGAATATGTTTTAGAAAACCTATCAGTTGATAGGTACTTCATCTGGATGTAGAGATTAGACATTTTATTCTAATAGATTTTCAGAGCATCTACAGATTTCTTTTCTGCACATGGTAATATCCCAACAATTACCAAGGTAAGTGATTGGTTGCCATATATTGCATTGGGACTGGTGTATAGTTTTCTTAAGTGTCAAAGTTATGTTTTGGGTTTTTAAATATTTGCCTTATAATAATTTAAAAACATGCTTTATGTACATGTGGAAAGTTCATCATAGTTACATTTTTCTGCATCTCACTATTAACTTATGTTTTATTTTTTAAAGATTTTTAAATGACATTCATTTTATAGCATCTAATATATTCTAGAGTGGAAATGAACTCTATACTCATGTGGATCCCAGTGAGGTTATCAGTCATATAGATGTTTTTAGAAATAGGTAAATGTTTTAAAAATGCCTGTGCTTTCTTAAATTCAATGAATTGCATCCTACAGGATTTTCTAAGGAAATGCAAGAAATGATTTAGTTTGAAGTATATTTATTGTAGCAATTTTTCTAACTAGTAAACAGGCAAAATACCCAATTTGAGGCTATATTGGTTTTCTACAGAAGCATATACCTAAGCGGTTGAATAAAACTCAGCAAACAAAATTGATATGGTAATTTATAAATACACATTGTATCTACGTGAAAGCCTTTCCCACAGCTATTACAGACACTTGTTTTGATATTAGTCAGAATGACATTCAAGAGTTGGTGTTATTTCTTACTCCCACTGAGCAGTTTGAACTTAAATCTTCATGTATTCCTTTTCTAGACTGTTAGTAAACTGGGTAATAAATTATCACATGTTTAGTGGCTTATCACAACACATTCATTATCTGATGGTTTCTGTGGGTCAGGGATCCATGCCCAGCTTAGCTGAGTCTTGCTCAGAGCTTTACAAGCATGTGACCTCATGTGAAATTTTAAGTTCCTCCTGCTAGTTCCTTGATGGTTCACATATTCAGTTTCTAGCAGTTATAGGAGTGATACCCACCACCAACCTCTAGAGGCTGCCTCCACTTTCTGCCATGCAGCTGTATACAAAATGTAACAATTTACTTTTCTAACGGCAATAAAATTGTGTTGTTATTGACCAACCAGAGTTATTTCTCTTTTAATTAAATAACAAGTAACTGATTTGTGTTGTTGATTATATCTGTGAAATTTCTTCACTATTTTCATATGAAGTAACCTAATCACAGGGGGGGGGGAATCTCATCATATCTCTGCCCTGATCAAGGGGAAGGGATTCTGAAAAAGACATGAGTTACTGGACATCATCTTAGAATTTTTGTCCACTAAGTACCCTAATGCTTAATCTATAGTTTCAAAATTGAGCTAATAATATTTCCGGCATAATAGGATTTAGAGAAATTTTATTAGGGTAAAGAATCGGAACCCCTAACATGGTATTAGTAAGCAGATGATGACTGTGCTATAGTTATCATAATTGGTAATGATTAGTGGCATTGATATTGGTAGGAACTTCCAATATGTGTATGAAGTAGCATACCAAAATTTTGCAATGGCTATATTTGATTGAAGTAAGGTCATGTACAATTATTATTCCCTAATTATTTCTATTATTGTATTAAGGTTATTACAATATTGTATTTTATGCAGTAATTACTGACATTTACATAACATTTCTCATTTTCCAGGGCATTGTTATAAATTATTTTCATAAATTAACTCATTTAATCCTCATGCAACACTATAAATTTTGTATTAATAATATGCTTGTTTAATAGCCAAAGAAAGTGAGGTCAAGACAGATAAAATTACATACTCAGGTCATGTGGACATTAAGTAACACAATGAAAGTAATAATTTAGGTAGACCGTAGTTATACGCAACTTTATTTTGCCTTTCTAACAATATGAATTGCTTAGTAATAAGAAGCTCTGTAAAAAAATAAAAGTTATATTGTTTAAATAAAAAGGTGAAACCAGAGAAAAACAAAGGCAGTTACAGTTTATTAAAAATTGGAAAGAAAAAACAAGTTTGGAGCTCCCTGAATTTCCTTCCTTCTCCTTCTTTTTTTTTTTCGATAGTCTTTTATAGTAGAGCTTCAAACAGTTAGTGAACCAGTATAGTGGACTTAGAACCTGCTGGAGACTGAACATAGCACAGATGCAGAGAGGAGAAGGCTATTCCTGGGAGAACACCTGCACTTTCCCACAAGCACCGTGCTTTAGTTTAAACGCCTTATCTTTGTTCTGAATTTCTGAATTGGTGTGTTCTTCTCCAAGGGCTATCCTTTTCTTTTCTTTTTATTTTTTTCCTTTGCAAGATCATTTTACACTGAACTCCCACATAGATGTATTTTGGCTAAAAAATCCTATTCCTCTTTGCAAATGATTCCCACCCCATCAAGCATAGAAATTATCCAACTTCTTTAACTTCCTGAAGCCTTTTCTGGGCGGTTATGGGAGTGTGACTTGGGCAGCCTCAGAATCGCGCATTATAGGACTCCTGCAAGGAGGCCTGATTTACCTTTCTGTGCATGTTCCGTGGGTTTAGCAACAGAACAGCTTGCTTTGGTTGGGATTTTGTTCCCAAAGAATTCCCTTGACAGCAGCTGCTCAACATTTGTTCCTCCTTTGTCACCACTGTTACAGCTCCGCATTTCCCTATAATTATATTTTTTTCAACTGCTTCTTACATTATTTGCTTTCTGACCTTTCTTTTGTCCTTTGCAAGTACACATATTAAATTGAAAATACCAAGGCCAAATGCCTCATTCTTATTCCTTCACAACACTTTTTATTTGGGTTTATTTATTTTTTATTGGGCTTGAATTGCATATGGGTGTTGAGGTGAGAGAAAGAGAAGATAAGGAGACAGGAAAGGAATACAGATGGCTGTCTCTCCTTGGCTGTTTGATTATCTTGTCTTCTCTCTATATCGTGGTGTATTCACAAATTAAAAGTGGAATATTCATTAATTTGTTCAACCGTTCATTCATTCTTCAGATATTTAATGTGCTAGATAGTGGAGGAAAACACTATGTAAACGATGAAAACGAAGAGCAGTAGTGTTTTAATCAGAGGACTGGTTCTCCTTGGCATTGTACCTTACTGTGGAAATCGGCAACTTGTTGAACATTCACAGATATTTTCTGATGACATTCCACCTGCCAGGTGTTATGCTAATTGCTGGAGATATATTAATGAACAAATCAGTGGTTGTCTCCATCATCAGGAAGCTGTGGTTCAAGGAGCTATTTCACCTAATGGATCCTTACTCCTATAAGTTCATTTTGAGTTTATAACATATTTTCCTAGTCCCTTCATAATAGCTCTATTTAGGGACTATATTCAGGTGCAGACCTGCTCATCCCAGCCCCTTGTCTGCAAATAGCTCTGTGCATTCATACCTTTTATTTCTCCACCTAAATATTCATTTTTATTAAACAATGCAAAAGCTCACAGGGCAAATAGGGCTCAGATTAAATAAATTTGATGCCCATCAGTATGAAGTATACACCTCTTACTTCTCCTAAATTACCTTTAAATCAAAAGCATTACAAACTTCAAATTAGTAGAATTTGAGACACCACAAAAAATTAATTAATATAGAAAAATGAAGAGACTGGAGTGTGGGCAACGTGGGGGTAAATCTGGTTTAAGAACAAATGCACATCATATTGTTACTTAATATGCATTTATGAATGTACAACACTTCATCTGCTTAATAAAAATTTAAGAAAATAGTTTAATTAGAAAATACATAGCCAGATGTGAAGCAATTTAGTGCAGACTGTTAACTATTTACATCTATTCTGGATCAAATAATATTTGACATATAAAGAAATATTACAATTCATGTGGATGTGGCGGGCAGCACCCAGGGCCCACGCCACACAGGCAGCTTTAAGATGGCGGCTGGCAGCTGGCCCAACCAAGTCAGCTGACCTCTTGCTGTTCCTGGTTCTTGTGCTTGCAACATCTGACCACCTAGGGACAACCAGTGGGAGCCGGCAGCAGAATTTTCTTCCTCATAGCAGCAGCCTATGGATTGGTTCACTTTTAGTATATAAGCAGTGTAACTTCCTGAATAAAGGACGAGAGATCTCCACAAGCAACAAAAGTGTACACGTCGTTATTGCTGCCTCGGTGGTCGAGGTGACAACAACAAATGGTGCCAAAACCCGGGAAGCTCTAGACAGAGGACATTAAGTCGGTAAGTTACAGCCTAGCTACTGCCTGAGAGCAGGGAATCCTTACAGCCTAGCTACTGCTATAAGCAGGGGAATCATTACATACTGCTACAAGCAGGGAAAAACCGCATTGATGGGGCTCGCCATAAGCGAGGACTGCTATAAGCAGGGGAAAACCGCATTAACAGGGTCACAAGGCTCTTGAGCAATGTTTTTGATGTTTTGTGTCTCTCTTGTCGTTTTCATCTCTTTTCTTCCTATAACTTGTGTTTTAGTCATTATGGGTCCTGACAGAGTCCCTGGGTGGGCTCGAGAAGTCCTCTACTTTAAGGTAAGTGCAAGTGAGAGGAGAGGTGCCATGGGTTTAAAACTGTCTAAACTCCAGCTGCAAAAAGCAGTAATGTCATTATTGAAAGCACAAGGAACTACTGTGAGTCCTAGGACAGTTACTTCATTTG
>PVKS010045413.1:0-13817 GCA_004027875.1 Aplodontia rufa
TCAGCACATTATAGTGACACAGCAATATCTATGTTCATAGCAGCACAATTTACAATAGCAAAATTATGGAAACAACCCAGATGCCCCTCACCGGATGAATGGATCCAAAAACTGTGGTACATATATACCATCGAATTTTACTCAGCAATTAAAAACAATGGTATTGCAGCCTTTGAAGGTAAATGGATGGCTATGGAAGAAATCATGCTGAGTGAAATCAGTATAACTCAGAGAACCAAGGGTTGAATGTCTTCACTCATCTGTGGAGGCTGAAGCTAGACCCTGGCCACTGAGAAAGGTGATCCAGTAGCATGTTTTAAATCTGGATAAGATGTAATGTCATACAACCTAAGGCATTTGTAGAGATGTTTTGGGAAGGGGAGGGGAGGGATAAAGGTAGGTAATTTGGGGAGGAGGCTTTTGGGGGCAAATCTAATTTTCGGAATATATATATATATTATATTATTTCATTAGAAACGTGTGATTGTTCAATAAATAAATTTCTGAAAAAAAAGAATCCTAAAAAAAAAGAAAAGAAAAGAAATTTGTGATAGCCTAAATGAGATAGGCAATTTGCAAAGGGCTTGAATCAGGAATTGATATTATCAGATTTATATTTGGGAAAATAATCCCTGACTTCCCTATGAGACACTGATTCTATGGGGCAGTGGGACAGAGGCAGGGGACAGGGAGAACAATCACTGTTCCAAAAGTTATAGCACGGGATGTCATAGCCTGGACACTCTGACAAGTGCCTTAGAGAGAATGGAGTCAGATTTGAGAAGTCTCAGGATGGTGTAATCAACAGAAGCTAATCCTCAATAAGATGAGAATGATAAAGAATATTCAGTTCCCCATCTGGAATCTGTAAGTCAATTTAGTCTGCACATACATCCATGCTCTCTGGATGGCACTGGCCTCTGATCAAAATATAATTATATGTAGATCTGTGGTGATGCTGATGTGGGTGTGGCAGACACACCCTAACATGGCCCCAGAGGAGTCAGGTCCCCTTTCTTTGAGTTTAGGCAGAATCTATAATTTGCTTCTAACCAATAATAAGGGTGATGGCATGCCACTTCTGTAATTAAGTCACATTATATAAGGCTCCATCTAGCAGATGGAAGTGAGCGAGATCTTCCTTCCTCTCTAAAGAAGTAAGCTGCCCTGCTGCGAGAGGGCTCCGTGGCTGGGAATAATAGGTGAACTCCAGGAGCTGACAGCACAAAATTAGAACAACTTGCAGGAACTGAGTGCGACCAACAACCTGAGGAAGGTTAGAAAGAGCTCTTCGCTAGTCAAGCCTCTGATGAGACCACAGTTCCATCCAAAACTTTGACTGCTCTGAGCTAACTAAGTTCCTGACTCACAGAAACTGATAATGAGAGGTGGTATTTTGAGCCACCAAGTTTGTGTCGAGAGATTGAATACACTTGCTCAACATATGTCTATTCTTCCCTCTTTTGCATTTCCCATCTTTATCCCTGAGCATTATCGAGGTCTTAAACCAGGGGATCTTCCCTCCTGGTTTTACCTATCTTTTATGTTTTCAACACTTAACTTAGATATTCCAAATACTGAAATTTCTCTGTTTCAGAACTAAGTTGATTTACAAATAAGGAATATCTTTACCACTTTTGGACAAACATAAAACTATGACATATATGTAGCCTATTACCAATGACATTTGCTTTCAGATATTGGAGTACCGCAGAGGTCTTCCTGCTGTTTAAAACCTGAGGTCCCACCATAGATCCCAGCTCTCCTGTGTGTCCCACCTCAGCCTGTGGACCTAAGGTGCTTTGGTGACCTCTCTCAGCCATCATCACCTACTTTGATTTTTCTGTTTATTGGAACCCCTCTTTACTCCCAAGCCTGTCTTTATATAGTATATCCTCAACTTCTCTATTTTGTTCTACTAATAAAATTGATACTTTTTAAATTAGTACTAAGAAATAGAGCGTGGATTGTGAAAATAATTGGGGATGTACAGAATGTAAGAGATAATGCAGTCTTCTTTTTTTTTTTAAGAGAGTGGGATAGTGAGAGAGACAAAGAGAGAATCAGTATTTTATTTAGTTTTTCATGTGGCTTTTGCTCTGTTGAGCCCTTGCTGACATAGGTGATAACTAGACTTTGGCTTTTCCATTACTTTTTTTTTTTTAGGTACCAGGGATTGAACCTGTAGGTGCTTACCACTAAGCCCTTTTATTTTTTTATTTTAAGTTATGTCTTGTTGCTGAGTCTGTCTTTGAACTTGTTATCCTCCTGCCTCAGCCACCTGAGCCTCTGGGTTTGTAGGTGTGTGCCACCACACCTGGCACCATGACTTTTTGAGGACAGACTCACTAAGCTCTCCATTTCTTGGTTCTCACTTTTTTAATTAAGAAATTTAGTTATTGCATGATCAAAAATGCTTCCAATGAAATAACATGGTATGTATATATTCTTAAAGTTAGATTTACCCCCTAGAGCCTACCCTAAACTCCCACCTTTACTCCTCCCCTGTACTTCCTCCCCCCTTGTTCCCAATACATCTCTATGATTGCCCTAGGTTATGTGTTACCACACCTTTGCTGAGTCTAATACATGACAGTTGACCACCTTTCACATTGGCCAGGGTCTAGCACCAGCCTCCACAGATGAGTGAAGACATTCGACCCTTGACTCTCTGGGTTTTGCTGACATCATTCAACATGATTTCATCCATAGCCATCCATTTGCCTTCAAAGTCTGTAATATCATTGTTTCTAATTCCTGGGTACAACTCCATGGTGTATGTGTGTGTGTGTGTGTGTGTGTGTGTGTATATATATATATATTACAGTTTTTGGATCCATTCATCCAGTGAGGGGCATCTGGATTGTTTCCACAATTTAGCTATTGTAAATTAAGCCGCTATGAACATAGATATTGCTGTGTCGCTGTAATGTGCTGATTCTAAATCCCCTGGAAAGATTCCCAGGAGTGGAATAGCAGGGTTGTATGGTGGGCTCATCCTTCGTTTTTTGAGGATTCTCCACACTGCTTTCCAGAGGGGCTGCACTTTTAATGAAGGTCAGACAAATTCTTTTTCCAGAAGTCCTTTCTTCTTTATCCCCCAGTTATAGAAACATTTATTCAACAAGTGTTTACTTAGCACTTAGTCTTTGTCAGTCACTGTTTGAGACTCTAGGAATATAGTAATTAACTAAATAGTCATGGTAAGTGGAATTTTCTTTCTAAAAGTAGAGAGACATAATAAGAAAATTAATACTTACAATGCACAGTGTGTCAGATGGTGATAGCTATAATAGAAAAAAAGACAGGAATAGAAACAGAGTATTAAGGGTTGCATTGTTAAACAGGCTGGTCAGAAAATGTTTCAGTGAGAAGACTGAATTTAGTGAAATGTCTGAAGAGAGTGAATCATGTGTATATATGGACCAAGAAAGAGTGTTTCACGCAGAAAGAGCAGCAAGCACAAAGATCCTGTATCTACAAAGAGGAAGGCCAGTTTAGGTGGAATGGAATGGAGCAGAATAGAGGAATGCAAAAATATCAGAGTTTCTTTTTGAGTGTTGAAATCGTGTAGATCTTTAGATCACTGTAATGACTTTGATTCTTATTGCAGTGAGCTGAAAGCCATTGAATATTTTAAGGACTGACATGCTATGACTTATATTTAACAAACACCACCAGTCTAATTTCTATGCTAGAAATACAATATAGCATGTGCTTACAGGAGAGATTGCAAACAAGAGTGGAAATAGAGACATAGTTTAGGAGGTTTTTGTAATAATCCAGGTAGGACAGCGCAAATACATCATCATAGAAGGTTCTATGGGATTTGGGTAGAGGAGGGACAACATGGAATTCTGTGTTTTGTTTTCTTTTGGAGATTGATGTGAAGAGACCAAGGGATCTTTCTCTTGACTCTGAGAGGACATGGGGTCTGGTCATTCTTTAAAAACTATCATGGGAATAGAAAGCTGTGGAAGAGGCAGTAGATTCCACCTCCTTTCAAGTAGACTATCTCTATGGGCTGAGAAAGTCTTTTTAAGGAAGAGCAAATGAACTCATACTATTAATCAGCATTATATGCTAAATGCAATTTTAATATGCTTTTGATATAACCACACAATGTGTACTAAATACTTAATTTTTTTCATTCAAATTGTGTTCACATTAATTATGTAAATTATATTATGTCTCCATTTCTCAGTAAAGTCAAAATTCAGAGAAGATAAAGGACATACAAGTGGCAGAGCAAGAACTGATTCCAAATATCGTTGCTTTTCATCTGTGTGCCTTATACTGCCTCCTCTGTGGGCATTTCCTCATGCATGATGATCAAAGAAGAATGCTAATAGATTAGAAAGCTACGTGTGTTTGTGGGCCTTCCTGGATATATGTAGAGACACTGTGACCTTCTCTAAATTGCAGTGGTTACCCAAGCTTGAGTCTTTGGGCAGGGTGTGCTTTCTTATTCTTTGTCAAAAACAGATTCTATTCGAGCATGAAAGATAAATATCTCTTCACCAAAGAGGCATTAATGCTAGCCCTGTGAGAAAAAGAAAACATGGGTGGAAATACATGGACATTGGGCTGGGTGGAGGCAGAGAGCAGAAGTTGTGGTCTTGAATTTTCCACTAATTAGCCTTGTGGCCTTGGGAAAGTAGGTAAGCCATCTCTTTGTATATCCATTTCTAATCCTTAAAATAAGAGTACTGGGCCTGGAGAGGTGGCTCCATTGTAGGGTGCTTGCCTGGCACACATAAGGCCCTGGGTTTGATTCCCAGCACCATATACACAAACTAAGTGGTGGGAAAAAAAACAGATGAAAAAAATAAAAATTGACTCTCTCTCTCTCTCTCTAAAAGAAAAAAAATTAAGAGTACTGCCTGACTAAAGCACTCATTCTAGTTTTGGAATTTTATAAGCCAGTTTGGTGTCCTCTACTCTGGAAGGAAGAAATTCTCCAGGTCCTTATATAGTTGCTATTTGTTTATTTCCTGATAATGCATAAGAGAGTAATATGTAGTCTTATAAAATTATAATAAAGATTCTCTTCAATATAATTCACCTCGTACAACTCAATGAATGTCTGAGAGCACTTAGCTTTCCTGTTAAAAGTAGACTCATCAGGGCTGAGTGGTGGCTCAGCCATTACATCGCTCACCTGGCAAGCTCGAGGACCCAAGTTCAAACCCCAGCACCACCAGTATACAACTAAGTGTTGGAGCAACGAAGGCCATGTGAAAAACTATATAAAGATGGGTTCTCTCTTTCTCTCTCTTACTATCCCTCTTTAAAAAAAAAAACTCTTCAAACATGGGTCAACAAACAAATTGGGGGAAACTTGTCTGAGGGGGGAAGGGGAGAATTCGGAAGAAAAAGGGTTGATACAAACACCGCATGGTGTACTTGCACTTCTGTGATACTGAATAGTGCCCATGTACACATTTAAAACAGGAAAAGTCAAAAAATTATACACATATATTATATATAATGTATACATTATACATACATATATGCGTGTATATATACGTGTGTATATATATATATAAATATACACACACACACATAAATGCACACTCACCACACACACAATCAAGTAGTGGGGATCAGTGGAGGAATGAGACTGGGGAGAGGGAGAAAGCAGTAGGAGAGTACCGGAAATTGGGATATAATGTATGCATGTATGAATGTATAACAACAAATCCCTCCATTATGTAAAACTGTAATGCACCAATAAAAATTATTTTAATAAAAAAGGAAATATGATTTAAGAATATGAAAACAGATTTTGGTATTATCAAAGGGTAGTGATTTTATTAAATACACAGAATAATAGCCAAATGAACAAGAAAAAGGAGTAAATATGTATGACTTTATTTGTATTTGTACCTAACATTATCAAACTTCGGAGTTAACAGTGTTGTGGACAGTCCTTGAAGGAGGAGCAAATTAGCACTGCCATTAAGACCCTGGGCCTGAAGAACGTGTTGGCTTCCAGTCCAGCCACACGTGGAGTCCCTAGCAAGACTGTCTGCATGTGGTTGAGGTGGGAACTCTAGTTACTCTCAGGGACCTGGTAAGCTTTGCTCTCCAGTAAGAGTGGCATCTTTACTCAGTCTTCATTACTATACTTACTCCTACTTGTTGACTGGAGAGCTGGTTCTACCACTCCTCAGAGCTCAATTTTTATAATCTACTCTCTCCTTCCCACCCCCTCAAAAATTATCTCTGTCATAATCCCCCGTTTAGCCTGGGGTAGTGGAAAGGTGTTATCCAAGGTTGAAGCTTAAATAGTGAGAGAGCCCTAATTTTTTCTGTAGGAATCTTAATTGAAACCAAGATATTCCCTGTGTTAATTTTTTTCTAATAGGAAGAAAAAGAGAAAAACACTGAGCACTCAAGTCCTCCATTTTCTGCTTAATGGTGAAGTTAACAAGAAGCTTTTCCCAAGTGCTATTCATTGACTGGGATCATTCTAGTTGTCCCCAGGGCCATGGACTCTTCCCAGCTGCTCCATTAATCTCTGGGAAATCCCCAGCACCACACTGTCACTGTATAATTAAATGCTTTGTTATTTTCTGCATGGTCCTGTACTTTGGCATCTTATTTTCATTAATAGCTGGGCCTGTTTTTTGTCATTTATCCCATATGGGTGTGAAGAAGTAGCCTCTGATGTTTCTTCTTTTTTATTTCTTCTTCTGAATTAAGTAGCTTTCTTGTTCTCTTTTTCCTCCTCCTACTTGTCTTCTTCCCCTCTTCTTCCTTTTCTCTTTTTCTCCTCCACCTACCTCTTTTGCATCTCATCTTCCTCCTCCTCATCTCTGATTCAAATCTACATTCTCTAAATGATTTATCAGATAATAATTTATCAACTAATTTTTTTGTTTTCTTCCTAATCTCTTCTGAGTAAGGAAGAAGATTTAAAACATTAGAATTGAATATGTGTTTCTCTTTTCTTTTTTCCCCCCTCATGAAGGTTAATCTTGAGTGTGTGGTCCAGAAAACACAGACAATATGAATTGGTATAAATGCTAAATAAGAAAAATAGTTTCATTTCCTGATGTTGTCATCATACTAGTCATTTCTTAATCATGGTAACAAAGACCATAACCTGATAATATGGGAAGGTAGTTTAAAATCATTATTTTTCTTAGAGTAAAATTTTCACTTCCGATACCAAATCAATATTCCAAAGTAACACAGCTGCTTCCATACAGGTTGGAAAGGTTTCTCGACACTAATTGGTATCTATCCACTGGGAGGTACATGGTGGCAACTCTGCTAGGTCTGGGGGAGAAAAGATTCCGAGAGTATTTAGTCACTGCTCAGAATTGAACCGCAAGCTCCCTAAGGAGCTTCCCCACCCATTTTTGCAACCCCCATCCATTGGTTCTCAGCCAATTATAAGAGAGTTTTCAAAGATCTTGATGTGTAGGCCACACCCAAGACCCGTGTGAGGGCTGATTGTTATGGAGACAGAGTTGGTTTTGCAACACTAAAGCAGAAACTGACGATGGGAAAAGGTTGAGGACTCCCACTGGAGGAAAAGTTATTACACAGTAATTAGTTTGGCACCTGCCAAGTGATCTCATTTTCTTAAAAGGAGTCCATATGCCTGGGTGTGATGGCTCGTGCCTGTCATCCAGTGACTCAGGATGCTGAACAGCAGGATAGCAAATTTGAAACCAGCTTCAGCCGTGTAGCAAGACCCTGTCTCCAAATTTTAAAAAATAATGAAAAGGACTGTGGATGTGGCTTGGTAGTAAAGTGCCCCTGGGTTCAATCCCAGTACCAAAAAAAAAGAAAAAGGGTGGGGGAGGTGTTGTGATGGTACTGTTATTCCCCTCACATCTGCTGCATCCTTGATGTCCACACCCTCATCTAGGCATTCACACCGCCATAGTTTTGTACAGTTTTTCATTCTAACCTCAAGAAGCTGTCCTCTTGACTGATTTGTTCTCCTTCATTGCTTAGCTCCTTGTCTACATGTGTCACATTCTTCAAATCAACTGATCAGACCTCAGCACTCTTTTAGTAAGTACCCTCCCACACTGTGTCTGCATTGAAAAGGGAAAAATACATGCAGGGGTTAAAGTCCATGTATTACCGCTTGGCTGTGGTTATTAAAGGTAGGAATGAAATCCTTCTGTTTAATATTCTAATACCTTCCACACAATACGGAGCCAAGTAGCCAATAAATATTTTTCTAATGAATGAATTAATGAGTTTTTTCATATTTTATCATGCATACTATATATATGTGTGTGTATGCATTATATAGTTAGAATAAATAAAAATACATGCATATATATATATGCATGTATTTTTATTTATATATATATATATATATATATATATATATATATATAATCTGAAATCTGAGTTACTCTCAGGAGTCAGAAGCAAGAGAAATACATTGAGAACTAGTCCTACAAAGACAGATTTCCTGGTAGTCAGAGAAGTGAAGTTTGGAAGATGAAAACAGAATGGTCAAATGCCATTGGTCTCTCAAGGAAAAGTGTTTTAATTTTTTTTTTAGGGTTCAAAATTTAATTCATTGAACTGAATTGAATTGCAAGTCTTCTGGGAACCTTTCTTATCCGTTGACTGTCAATCCATTCTGGCATTACCTTGGAGCTTTAAAAACATCTCATATCCTAAACCCAGGTATCTGCATTGCTGAAGTTATCCTAGAGATTTTAGCAAACCAAGGTGGACAACCACAGTCCAGATAAAACCTAGCTTAGGTTCTTGCCACTGGAGGACCTAAAAGTCTGTTTTAATTGCATAACTGAAACTGTCAATCATGATCCAACTCCCTCATCATTGCTGAGAATGAGAGCAAATCAGAGTATTTCCCAAATACTGAATTAAGCAGTCCTACAAATCTTCAAAACAGACAGGAGCAGCTAATTTGTAGCTTCAGGGAATGAGTCTTTGTCTTTACTATTTTTCTTGTAAGCTCATCTTCACTGTCAAACTAATATATTATGTTCTTAAAGTGCTAAGACAACTCCAAAATGACTGTGGCAGAAAGTGATGCTTCAGGGAGGGAAAGAGAGTGAAGGGCTTCTGTTTCTACCGCTCTGGTGTCGGCTACCCTTACCAAAGCACAGAGGTGATTCTGATTCTCCTATGCAGGCACTGGCTCTTTTGCATTCCCCACATCTGCTGCTCTGAACTTAATTGTTGGTATCAGTGTAGAACTGCACAGCTCTCATCATAAACAGAAGAATCCGTATGGATCAGGATAACTTTACCTTCTAGAGGTGACAGTGTTTATGATGCATTTGAAAATGGGGAAATGAAGAAAGAGGAAATATGGAAGAGGACTATTTTTAGCTCCATCCAGCCTCCCCAAAACAGAAGGAATACTGACTTTTAACCAAACTTCAGAGCCTATAGTTTCAGGTTGAAACATGCAAGACCAATGTGCAGCTGACTGCTTCTGGAACATTTGCATGCCATATAAGGAAGCTTTCAAGAGCTCCTCTTTCAGTAGCATTCCTTGAGGGGGTGGAAAGGATGTTCCCTATAGATTGGCACTGATGAGTGTCATCAAGCAGATGACTGCTCATGGCTCAGGACTGCATTACCACAGAGGAGCAGATTATCTCTTTTCACAGATGCTTAGCGTGATACCTTGTACTTGGTGTGCCTAAGACCCATGCATTATAAAGTTGGATGCTATTTATATTGATTTTCTATTACTGCAAAATAAATTACTGCAAATTTAATGACTTGAGATGACACCCATTGGTTATCTTGCAGTTTTCCTGGGGTCAGGAGTCTGGACTCATCTTCTGTGGGTTCTCTGCTGAGGGTCTCTATCAAAGTATTGGCTGTCTGGGGTATGTTCTCTTCTGGGGGAGTAAGTAGGGAAAAAAATCTGCTTCCATGTCAGATTAGGGTTTTGATGACTTTTTTTTTTTTTGACAGCTTTATGCCCCAAATCCCTATTTTCTTCCTGACTGTCAGCCAGGGTCCTCCCTCAGCCCCCAGAGACACCACAACTCCTTCCCAAAGAGCTATCTCACAAAGTGGCCGCTTACTCCTTCAAACCCAGCAAAAGGAACCTACCTCATTCCAGGCTTAGGTATCATATTGTAATCATGGGACTGGCGTCCATCACCTGTGCCATGTTCTATTGGTCAGAAGCCAGTGACAGGTGACCAGTGACTCGAGCAGGGCGTTAGGAAATGGTTCACATACCCCTAATTACAAATCATCATGACTCTGCTGTGATCCACAAAAATACCCTAAATGGCATATTACCAAAGTCATCAACTAGCTAGAAACAATTCACTGAAAGAAACTTTGAGTAGAGTAAAAGAAAGAACAATGGGATTAACGTACTCAAACTGTGTAGCTCCATACCTTTCACTAGCTACTTGCCTTTGAGACTGTTTCACCTTCTATCTTACACCTACTGCAAGGAGTGGTAAGCACACAACTCTGATGCAATTGAAAGTTCTTAGAAGTCACTCCAGAGATCTTACTTTCTACTAAACAGAAAGTCAACAGAAATACTTGCATTATGTCTGTGCACTTTTAAACTCATAATCAAGGCACCAGGATTGAATCCTCCCTCACTGAACTCAATTTCTGGAATTGTAGCAACTTATCTGGAAACAGTACATTGTAACTTGTTTTCTCTAGAAAGCATGAACTCCTAGAAGCAGGCAAATCCTCCAGTGCCAGATTATCTAGAGGGAAAAAAAATCAGACAAAGAGAGCTACCTTGACTACCATCAACCTTTTCTCTCCAGAAAAGAAAAGAAAAAGGTGAGACACATTTCTACATATGGAGACATAATTGTTGGGGAATACCAAGGTCAAGGTCACGGAATTACATCCCAGCCCATGCTGGCCCTCCCTAAGAAATATATTTGAAGTTTGGGTATTCAAGGACAGTATCTTAGGAATGTACACCATATCTCATGAGCAAGAAAACTAAATATTTTGTAATCTGTATTCCAGTTGTTGCAAAGTAGCAAAATTTGGATTTAGTTTATGGGTACTATGGCAATTTCAGGACCGTGACAGTGTTTGGGGGGAATGAACACAATTTAAATATAGCCATAGGGGGAGAAACAAAGTTGTGGGTGTGCAGTCTTCCAAGCCCCTGTCTGCTTACATGCTGGCGGAATCTATTTATGCAGTGCTTAATCTGTGTTTGACTCTGCTTTCCTGTCAGTTCCCAACTGAGTGTTATAATAGGTTAAAGACAAGTAAAATGATCAGAAAACAGAATGTCCTTCTTTATGTCTGCACACTGTGGTATTTCAAATTACATGATCTAAGAGACCTCTTAAGAAGCTCAGCCCAGATTCTGAAAGAACTCCCTAGGATTGGCCTTGTAAATAAGTACAGGGAAAAATCACGTTGTCGCCTACAAACTGACTTAGTAGTATGCATTTTTCACAATTTGTCTCTCCCTGCCTCCATGACACATCCTCTGTCATTATGATTTGCTGTCATTAGACGCTATTAAATCCATCAGTTCAAACTCACTGTGTTCTCAGGTTTACAGCTGGTAATAATGACCAAGTTCTTGACATTCTTGACAAATAAAGTCCATCATGATCATATAGCATGTACAGAAAGATGGTTTCCTGGATTTAAAAAATTCAGATATTCTGATTTATTGCAATTCTCTAAAATTTTTTCCTTAGACATATGCTTTTTTCTATTTTAAGAAGCAAGCCAATTTTGAAAAGCAAATGACATCTATTTAAGTATAAAGGCCTTCTTCCCTGCAAAATTAGTCTCATACAAAGAAACATCTTCCCTTCTTGTTTGAACTAGGTGCATTCAGAATTAAGACTTGTCACTACCATAGTATTTTATTATTTAAATTATATAAAAAAAGTAAAGAGTGTAGGGATTTCTAAAGGGTGAGACTGAGATGAATAAAAACTGAACTGTGACTCTCTCCTTGTACCCTTTAGCTACTAGTGCGGTGGATGAGGACATGGTTTTCAGGGAATTACGTGATTCATTTCTTCCTTTCTGCTGTTTGTGCTCCGTGTAGCATTATGGCTCGGGATCATCACTGGGTGTGATGTATGTGTCTGTTCATTGCAGGAGCTGGAGGAATGACAGTGAGTAAGACTGAGTTTTCAGCAGACAGATCCACTAATTTATTGGGGTTGGGGATTTAGCTCAGTGGCAGAGCGCTTGCCTAGCATGTGCAAGGCCCCGAGTTCAGTCCTCAGCCCTAAAAAAAAAAAGACTGAGTTTTCACAAATTCATATCACATATTTTACTTTTTGGAAGGTTACTTTTCTTTCTACAAAAAAATTGATAAACGGAGATATTAAATATTTGCTTGCAGCGCCTCATTGTACTCTCCATGAAAGATGAAGAGACAGATAGTTCTGATAAGACTGGGCATCATGCCCATCTGGGTTGATGGCAGATTAGCCCTGAAACAAGTGAGTTCAGGGTGAATCAGAATAATCCTTTGCTTTTCACACTATCCATGAGCCTCTATGAGAACTGTGATTTTTTTCTGGATTTGAGATCTATAATACATCAATTTTTCTAAAATAATATAAGATGGCTGTTATTTATTTATTTTTTGCAGTGCTGGGGATTGCACCAAAGGCTTTGTGCATGCTAGGTAAGCACTCTACCACTGAGTCACACCTCTAGCCCAAGGCTGGTAATTTCAAGAGGAGGAAATATACTAATAGTTTCCTATTTTTCTGACATCTCAGAATGACAGATTGTAAAACAAACATGCTGGCGGCATAAAACTTTACATAACATCTGGGGAGATACTCTTCCTGGGTTAGAAACTGTATACCTGAAAAAGAAGTTTGAATTGAATACCATATTTCCTGCCTTCCTTGGTTTTCATTCACTAAAAATTGAAATAAATGCATATGTTTTGAGCTGCCAGAGAGACTATTCTTTATTGATATATATAGTTAGGAAGATGACACAAAGTTTTAAACATATTCAAAATTACTTTAACTTGGCATTTATTTTTTCAAATGTTAAACTAAATTAAGCAATTTTAATACTCTGGTGCTTTGTTGATAACAGATTATTGTATGTTCTGCGGCCTATATCACAAGTTTGTGTTAAAATTTAAGTGATAGCATACATCGGAAATATATTCTAAACCACTAAAGATGATATGTAAATAAGTTGCTATAATTATTACATTTTAAGGCTTCATTACAATTTAGTCCTTAAAAAGTGAAGGAAGTAAAGTCAGAAATCAGTGAATGGGATGCCATAAAGCTAAAAAGCTTTTGTACTGCCAAGGAAACAATCAGAAGAGTTAAGAGGTTTCCTACAGAAATGGAGAGAATCATGGACTATGATTCCTCAGACAAGGGTCTCATATCCAGAATCTATAAATCCTCAAAAATGTCAACTACAAAAACACCAACAGCCCAATTGATAAATGGGCCAAAGAGCTAAATAGAGACTTCTCACCAGAGGACATTGATCAAGCCAATGAATATATGAGAAAGTGCTCTAAATCACTAGTAATCAGAGAAATGCAAATGAAAACCACATTAAGATATCACCTTACACCAGTCAGAATGGCAAAGATGAAGAAAATAAACAATAACAGATGTTGGAGGGGCTGTGGAGAGAGAGGCACACTAACACACTGTTGGTGGAGCTGCAGACTGGTACAGCCCCTCTGGAAAGCAGTATGGAGAATCCTCAAAAAATTAGGGATGAGTCCACCATATGACCCTGCTATTCCACTCCTGGGTATCTTTCCAGGGGACTTAGAATCAGCACATTACAGTGACACAGCAATATCGATGTTCATAGCAGCACAATTTACT
>PVKS010045414.1:0-13805 GCA_004027875.1 Aplodontia rufa
CCCCCCTCCCCCTCCCTACACCTCCAAGTATCCTAGAGAGCCATCCCCCTATTACTCTGAAAGTCATGCAATTTGAGGTTTTGTTAGGTCAGCCATCAGCCCTCCTGCTTCCCCATATATGCTAGCATCAACAGATGAGAGAAACCATTCGGCCCTTGAGTCTGAGCTTGGGAGACTTCACTAAGCATAATTCTATCCATCTCCATCCATTTGATTTCAAAAGCCATAATATCCTCTCTAATGGCCGAGTAGTATTCCATAGTTCTATGAAATATTTTAGTATGCTAAAATTACCACAGTAAAATAATAGGTAGAAATAGTAAAAACTCAGTATCTATTTCTGTTTTACTGGAAAGTACTATAGAGAAAAGTTAACTTAAAGACATGCTTATTTACTATGTAGATGGAACTAATTGATAAAAGTGAAACAAAGAAGTAGAATATAGAAAATTTTTCCAAATTAACAATTTTCCATTGACTAAAGCAACAGAAAAAATATGAAGAAAATTTCAAAGATATATAGAAATTTTAAAAAGTGTAATAGCTCAATGTGAAGAAAAGTTGCAGGGAGTTAATGCTGTATCTTTGCAGAATCCCAGTAGAAATAATAAAAGTAAATATAAGAGCCAGCATGGGAAAAATTTCAGCCTTACTAGTAGTTTAATGTGGATGAACATAATATTGAAGAATCAGTGTGTTTCTGTGAAATTAGGAAAAATAAATTTGTTCTCTTATAAATTCCTATGCAGTGAAACTGTAAAGAAACATACTAACTGCATACTTTGCTGGTAGCATTATGTAATTAGTCTAGATAAGCCTTTTCTTCCAATCTTTCATTAAGTGTTTATTGTGTATGTACTGTTTGCTGGAATTTTTATCAGGTATTAGTTGAGACAGGAGTGAAAAGATAAATATAGCATTGAATTGGGAGTATGTAAAATAGCAATTATCTACGAGATAAATTTTCATTTCACTGTTACATGTTATGAGTACTTCCACAGGAAAATGAGGGAATAGTTTGAAGATGAAATCTATATATGTATTTTATTTTTACTAGTAAAAAAATAAAATTTAGATATCTTGATTAGAACCTTAAATGTTTATCACTAAGTGAAATAGCTGACTGGGGTATATTTATAGAATATGGTTCAGCCATTAAAATAGGTATATTTACATTTATTAAGACAAATGTTTTAAAATATTTTGAACAAACATGGCAAGCAAAAGTGTGTATATACAATGTAAAATATGCAAAGGATATTGACTGGAAAAGAATGCTCAGAGATGAGAATAATGTATGGGTGATAAAGTTATGGGTTATCTGATGCTTTATTTTAGAATTCCCTTTAGTGTTAATAGTAATTTTAAATATATGTATCTATATATATATATATATATAGTAAAAATTTTTAGAGTGCTAATATGTAGTGATTACTAACAATAATTGTATATTTGTATGTCTATATTAATAATAGTTTATGAAGCTACATCCTGGTTAATATATATTTTAGTTGTCATAGCATTCTTCCATTTCAGTGTAGCATAATTAATCAGACATATACACATTTAGAATGTTCCCATTATATTATTTTAGGCTGTGTTCCTAGAAATATCATTGATTAATTTTTCATTCGTATTCATATTTTCCCAGTATAAATGTTGAAGTGTAGAAAAATTCTTAATTCAAAGGAAATCACGTTAATTTGTTACAAATTGCCAAATGTCTTTTAGAAAGCTAGTGTAGGCTTGGATCTGCCTCCACTAGTGAATAAGAGTACTTTTTTCTAAAATTTTAGTGACTAGTAATGGCTATTTTTTAAAAATTTGGCCCTTCAGCAAATCATGTTGATAAACTATTAACACTGTATGATTTGGCAAGATTTTGTGTTAATCTCAGCAACTACTAATTAAACACTAAGCAAGCATAAATAAAGGCATTACACATGCTCTCTCACTATATGTTCTCAGCTCCCATGAAGCACAGCAAGATTCTTGATTATGGAGTATAATTGAGAATTGAGTTTTACCAAAAGCCAACTTTCTGAGATTTTCCAGAAATGGAAGTTTCTAGAGAATGGGAAGATACAAGGGATAAAAGAATAAGAGTTTTAATAAAAATCAAGAATTGACTATTTTAAATTTGGAAGAACTAGTTCAGAAGTAAACCAAATGTTATGGTGATCTCATTCAAATATCCATATAAATAATTTAAATATGAAAGGTTGTATCTAAATGATTTTTTGTTTCAGTTTAAAAATTGTACATTAGGAAAGAATTTAAAAGTGAAAATCATGATAATTCTAACTGAAAAGTTAGCTAATTTCCAAATGGATTTAAAATACATTCATTTACAGATCTGAATTGTTTTGACAACCCAAAGGTTTAATTCTGTGACCCTTCTTTATCTGTGAAATCAGGGAAATTTGCTGATTCAGTTGTCAAAACCATATTCTTGCTTGTTGAGCAAGCAAGTTCTTCATACTTATATACTCCCTTTTGCTTTATACATGACAGAAAGCATAAAACATGTTTTTTGTTTGTTTGTTTTAGAGCAAGGAAGAGGGTGAGAGAGAGAGAGAATCAGTTATATTTATTTTTCATCTGGTTCTGGTTTCTCCGATACCCGTTGTGTGTGTGGTACTGGGGTTGAACTCAGGTCGTTGTGTATGCCAGGCAAGCCCTCAAACTTCTGAGCTACCACTCCAGCCCCATAGACATGATTCAGACCACGGAATCATAGCAAATAATTTCCCTGATTTCACAGATGAAATTGAGGTGCTATCAAAAAAAAAAAAAATAGGTGGAGCTAGATCTCAAATTATTTGGTTCTCTAGTCCACATTGAAACTGAAAGGCTTATTGGTTACTGTGGCCTCCTGATGAAATTGAACTTTTTATTTTCTGTTCACAGTGGTCTAAAAGACATAGAAGATGGTAAAGAAGAAAAATAATTTTCATGCTGAATATCAGCTAAATTAATATTATTTTCCATTTTTTCTGGAAAATATTTTTTCCATTTGGTTTTTAATGAGATTCTGATTTCTTATCTTATAATTTTTCCTTTGGTAGAACTTGGAATTCTGTTTTGTTCAGAAATTGAATGTAGTAACAATTGAAAAACTGCCCAGTAATAATGTTACTGTTAGAAAATTGATTTGCACAAACTATTAAGAGTTGCTTTACCTCCACATATTTTAGAAATAATTGTGATTGAAATGTTATCTTGTAGAAAAAGTTTTAAATGGTAAGAACAGTTTTCTGACTATCGTGTAGGGTTATGACTGATAAGTTAAGGGAATATGTGAACCTGACTCCAAGCTAATAAAAACAAACACAGCCTAGTACAGTGGCCCATGCCTGTAATTCCAGTTATTCAGAAGACTGAAGCTGGGGGATCACCAAGTTCTTGGGCAGCTTCAGCAATTCAGCAAGACCCTGCTTAGCTCAGTGGTGGAGTACTCCTGTATTCAATCTCCAGAACTGCCCCCCCCATGAAACATAAATACTATGTAAATTTTTATGATACACCGAGACTAGTCATTCAAAAAAGACCTTCTAAATGAAAAGCAGATAAGTAGCTCCATATACAACTGGATAGATTTGTAGAAATAGACTGTGATTCAGGTCTGGATTTTACAGTTGTCTTGTAGAATGACAAAATTTTGCAACCGAGTACTCATAGAAAGTAAAATAAAACAGTAGCTGGGCATTCTCTTCTCATGTATCATAGAGTGAAGAGAATATCTCAGGGATGACAAGCTTCCGTGAAGTTTTGGAGAAAATGCTTGTTATTGTTGTGTTACCAGTCAGAAACAGCCTGAGAAGAGAAAATGAACTCTTCTCCTCCCACCTGGTCTCTAATACTTGTGGATTACTGGCCAGCATCGTCAGTGAACTGACAGCATCAGCCCTGGGATCTGAGGTAATAAATTATATTTAAGACTGAATAATAAGCACACATATACATTTTCCACATAGTTTATTTTTTCATATATTTTGATTTTCTGAAAACTAGTTTTACTAGTTTCTACTTGTATCAATAAAAAAAAATTCTTCACATTCAACTTTTAATTTTTTTCCCTTCCTTATACCTTTTGTTTGCTTTTATCTGCTTCTTCCTTGTAAGTTTATCTAGAAAGTCACAGTAATATAAAGTATACATTTTCTTCTGAGACTAGGTTTTTATCTTCCCTATTATACAACTCCAGCTCTGTGCCCTGATAAAAGCAAAAATAGTCCCCATTGCTGGTTGATGAATATTGTTGTGAAGTCAGGCTCCTGAAAAGGAACACATGGTATTAAAAAGTTAGAGGTTCAAACCTCACCCCGCCCGCTTTTTTGGCCTAAGCCAAATACATATGGAAAACAAGAATATTTTTATCCCACTTTTATCACAGTTTTTAAAATTATGGTAAAATACCCGTAATATAAACTGTATCATTCTGACGCTTTTATGTGTATAGTTCAGTAGCATTAGTACATTCACATTGTATAGCCATTGTCACAAAGTTTCAAAAGTATGAAATATTATGTTTGAGAAAATCATTTTGAAACAGGTTCAAACACCTTTTCATTTTGTAAAGTAATTTTTTCTCTCCATTTCATTGCCTACCTACTCTGTTTTGTAACTTGCCTGAATGTTTTGACTAAATTTGATATTTATGCCCCCCCCAAAAGTAGACTATAGATTGGTTTTGGAAAACAATGTTTTAACATGAAATACCTTTTATCACTCAAATTTCTTGCCAAGGAACAACTTTTCTGTACTTTACTTTTATAATTTCTAATCTTTGCTTTTTTTTTACTTTCAGATTTAATTTAGAATCTATTCTAAAAATCATCCATTCTACACTTGTCATTAATTCGTAGTGACTAGTCATCATAATTTCTGGTCAATTACATGGATCTGAGTAAATTTTAGTTCTCACAATGGGAAGCATTTCAGTGTTTCTTGGATTGCTTTGATTTTGACCTTGGAGGTCATTGATGCCCTTGTCACAAAATGTTCAATTAATTTTTTAATATTCACTCGGCTTGTAGTATGTTTCACATTTATACTAGACCCTGGAGGATGTAGGACAGTCTATAATGCATATACCCACTTCCAAACGTTACTAAAGAGTTATCATGTATGAATTTACCTTTCTTTCTTTTAAAAAGAGAGAGGGACAGTGAGGGAGAGAGAGAGAGAATCAGTTTTATTTAATTTTTCATCTGGTTTTCATTGTTCCAACACATCATTGTGTACGTGGTGCTGGGGTTTGAACCTGTGGATTTATGCATTCTAGGCAACCTTGTAACTGCTGAGACACTTCTACAACCCGGAACTTACCTTTCTAATGAGAGCAAAATTTCTAATGAAATGCTAAAATTGCAGGGTTAATACACAACCCTGGGAGTTCCCAAAGATCCTGGCTTAGATGCTTACATTTCTGTTTCTCAGAAATGTTTTTAAATCGTAATCAAATCATAAACTTCAACTGCTTCCTCACTTAAATCTTTCAAATATCTGGTAACAACTTAGGTTAGAAATAGTTTCTGTAAATAAAAAAAGCAGTTCTGTACCAAAATAAGCTCTCTGATCTTTGCTAATGCAAGTCTAAGAGTATGGTTGTGTGTTTATCACTTGTATGTTAATGGTATTCAAAGTTAGGAAATAGACCATTTTCTTCAAATAAAGTCTCACTTGGAAGCTCACAGATAAGAGAGAGAGATGGTTGGTTAAAGAGAAGAACGTTTAATCTACCTTTTCCTTGTGTAACTCAACTGAAGAATCCTTAGAGGTCTGTGTAATATGCACAGTGTTGATTAAATTTTTGGTGTCCTTTCAAAGTAAGCAACCATTCATATGTTGTGACTGTGATGACATGTCAGTTTGTAGTTCTGACATTCAAATTAAGTAAAATGAAAATATTGTCAAGTGGCATTGATTTGTGACTTCAGAATGATAAAATCCAGCTTTATTATGGGTTAATCTCTTAATATACTCCCTTCAGAGGGACTAAACCCGTTTATTAAATGTGGGTTTTCTATATACCTCTGTACAGTTTTGTTAAAAATGCGTATTAACATTCAGGTTCTGACTACTGATATACTTGCTTGTGTTATTCACAGGCTGATGGACTTAATTCTCTTCACTCTGTAAAAGCCAGTGCTAACCGATTTACAAAAACAAGTCAGGGAAGAAGTTGGAACACTGGGAATGGGTCCCCAGATGCAATCTGTTTTTCAGTAGACAAACCTGGAATAGTTGTGGTTGGTTTCTCTGTCTATGGAGGAGGTGGAATTCATGAATATGAATTGGAGGTGTTGGTTGATGATGTAAGTATCAGTCCTATAGCATTCATCCTGCTATGTAGGCTGTGTATCAGGTCTTATGATCATAGTATGATGGGTCCAAATCTTTGAGGGTTTAACAGATTACTTATATACAAACAACATTAAGTCAAAAGAGAATTTTTTATCTGATTATTTGAGTACCATCTTGGATCACTCCTGCCTTATATTTTTTGCAGTTTTGGAAAGGGAACATTTTTAAGTGGGATTGATGAAAAGAATGTGTATTTCTTGCCTCTGATCGCAGGCCTAGAAAAAATTTTTGTTGTTAAGTATGGGGAAAAGCTTATGTGTAATCTTATATTCAAGGAAATAAACTGCGTAAAAGCAGTAATTAATTGCAAATCAAAATTGTTAATACAATAAAATAGAGATTGATGGATTTCATTCTGGTTCTTCTTTAGAGTGAACATGCAGGAGATTCAACTCATTCTCACAGATGGACATCTCTAGAATTAGTCAAAGGAACTTATACAACAGATGATTCCCCCAGCGACATAGCTGAAATCAGACTTGACAAAGTTGTTCCTTTAAAGGTAATTTCAACCATATGTTTCTGTTGTAAATAAGAGGTAATATTATCTACTTTAAAACAGTGAAAAGTATTCTGTGAATTTTTGTTTGATATTGCTTTTCCTAATTTGTCCTTCAAATGTTTATGGAATTGCCTACTATGTTCTGATATTGTACTGTATTGTATTATGTGTTTGTATAATATGTCTTAAAGTTTGTTACACTAGGAAGAATAGTTATGTTTTAATCAAACATAACTTCAGATACCTGATCTTCCACAATGTTAGGTACAACAGCACCATCAAGTCGTTTTACCATTTTGAGCCTGATCTGTAAAGAGGGAGCGAAAGCATCTGCAATGTAGTGTTTTGAAAGTCAAATTAAATCATGGAAACGAAGCATCTGCCTCCCTGTCTAGCACAGTATGAAAACTAAGTAAATGAGTTCCTATCTTTCTAATCTTATGGTACCAAAACTCCTTTAAAATATAAGTGGTTTAACAGTATTAAATATTAAGGTTATTACTTTATATAATAATATGGATTTTTGGCAAAATAGCTTATACCACATTAATTTTTAATGTTAAAGTAACACTGAAGTATTTCTGAATTCAGCTGAAATAAATATTAGAGCAGAATTTTGGATTAAGTAGATTGTCAGAGATTGCATCAAAAAGAGTTTGGAACTTGGCACAGTGGCACACACCTATAATCACAGGATACTCAGGAGGCTGAGACCAGAGGATTACAAGTTTGAGGCCAATGTGGATAATTTCACGAGACTCTTTTACAATAAAAAATAAAAAGGGTCAGGGATGCCCCTAAGTGGTAGAGCGCCACTGGGTTTAATACCTAGTACTGGGAGGTAGAGGGGAGGAATTTAGATACTGAGAAGGCAAAGAACCTTTATTATGAAATTTATTTCATGAATCAAATAGCACGAGTATCTATAGCTCACATTTTCAATGTACCATGCATCAAATTCTGAGCATTTGTTTTCTTATGAGTGTTTTCCCACATCTGTCTGCCTGTTCTTATCTCTGAATGAATGTTTTCCAAGATAAAAATAAAATGGACTCACTTATGTTTTTCACACATTTAAAATTATTTCAAGATTTAAATTATCAAGGAAATGTATCAGATTATATTCTTAAAATCTTTTATTAATAGCTTACGTTGTAGCAATATGATTTTAAGAGCAGGAACTAGCTCTATTGATGGCGTTCAAATCCTACTTCCACCACTTATTCACTGTGTGACCTGGTCAAGCCATTTAACCTGTGCACCTCAGATTATTATTCTGTAAAATAATGATGATGAGGACATTTTAAGGATTAATTTAATTAAATCACAGAGTAATTAAGACAGTTTTTGTTATGCTGAAAGCATTCAATAAGTGTTAGATGTCACTGTATTTGATTCATTAAAACTCATTCAGGGGGCTGGAGTGGTGGCTCAGTGGTTACGGCGCTTGCCCGGCATGCACAAGTACATGGGTTCAAATCCCAGCAACTACGCACACAACTAAGTGTAAGAGCAACGAAAGCCACATGAAAAACTCAATAAAAATTGATTTTGTCTGTCTGTCTGTCTCTCTCTCTCACTGCCCTTCTCTCTTAAAAAAAAAATTCAGTAACATCGTCTATAAATATGATAAATAATTTCAATACAATGCCTGGTTTAGTACTAAAGTTCTTTTTATATAGCCTCTGTACTTCATGAATAAATATAAACATGTTTTACATCTTTAACATGAAGGAAAATGTTAAATATGCTGTGCGCTTGAGGAACTATGGAAGCCGTACAGCCAATGGAGATGGAGGAATGACTACAGTTCAGTGCCCTGATGGCGTGACCTTTACGTTCAGTACATGCAGCTTGAGTAGCAATGGCACAAACCAAACCAGAGGACAGATTCCACAGATACTGTACTACAGGTAGGTGTATCCATAGATGGAAGAGCAATATTCTAAAGTGGCATAACTTACAGTCTGCTGCCAAGGTAAAGCATGATAAATGGACCATTGTAATTAAATACAATATATTTTCCTAACACACGTTTGTGCTAATTCATATAAAAAAGTCTTAATTTTTAAGATAAAATTCAAAATTTGCAATAAAGGTGAATGCTTTATGGGCAGGAGCAGTGGCTCAAGTGTTGGACTGCTTCCCTGGCATGAGCAACAGCTCAGGTTCAAACCCCAGCACCACGTACACACAACTGTGTCGGAGAAACAAAGGCCAGATGAAAAAATTAAAAAGAAATTGATATTCACGATATTCACTCACTTTCATTCTCTCTCTTGCTCCCTATTTTAAAAAAAGTGCTTGAAAATATGGATTTGGGGTCTTTTCTAAATATCATTGACATTTTTGTGTACTGGGCACGTGCTGTGCACTTCATGATGAATCATAAAGTTTCAAATTTAAATAGAATCTATTTTTATAAATACATAAAATGAATGATCAGATCAGTTCAACCCACATAGTAGTGTTGCTTTGATCCTATCTTTATAAGTCTTGTACCTGCCCTGGGTATCTCTTGACCCTAGAATGCACAATAGTGTTTTCTTATATTTTGATAGAAACCATTCTATATAAAAACAGTGGGAAATAAAGAATAATAAAAACCTTTGAGTGAAAAATATTCCTCTGAATTTTTCTTTTAGCAGTTTAGCTAGAGTCTTAGGTAGTAGTGAGCACTATTTTTTTTTTAATGAAAAGAGAGGGAGAATCAATTTTATTTAGTTTCTCATGTGACTTTCATTGCTCCAGCACTTCATTGTGTACATGGTGCTGGGATTTGAATTGCATCCTCACACATGCTAGGCAAGCGCCATAATCGCTGAGCCACCTCTCCAGCCCCAGCAGTGTGTACTGTTAACCACATTTGACCTCAACTTGAATTTGCATCAAATCTCTAAAGTTGCATATCAGCTTCAGAGGCTTGATGCTGCTTTTCTTTCCTTCATAAATTAGTTGCTAATATAAAATAATTTCCGTAGATTAAGATTTCCTACTTCCTTTATCCATGTGTTGTAGAGAAGAGATAGTAGACAGTAAATAGCTGTCTAGCACAATGCTGTTGCTGATATATAAAAACTTTCTAGTCTTTTTATTTTTTTTTTAAGAGAGGAACAGAGAGCAAGACAGAGACAGAGAGAATCTATTTTTATTTAGTTTTTCATACAGCTTTCATTGCTCCAACACTTATTTATGTACAGGATGCTAGGGTTTGAACCCACATACTTGTGCATGCTGGCCGAGCCCTGTAACAGCCAATCCACCGCTCCAGCCCCACATTCTAATCTTTTTATCTCAATCATAAATGACTTTTTCTGTTATGTAAGCACTACAGTAAATAGTTCCTTATTCTCTTACTTGACCATAGATTAAGAGCTATAACATGCACACAAGAATATTTTTATATTTCAAAATGCTAGAGAGCTATTAGCAACACTTACTATTCAAGCTTCTGGGCATTTTTGTACTGATCAGCAAGATTTAAGTCATCTTAGCTTTACAAAATTAAGTTTAAAAAGATTAAAATTTCTTGACTTTAAATGTCATTTTTCTCTGGATGGCTACCAAGTTCATATCTATAATTTTGGTATCCTTCGAGCACTAGACTGAATATCCAAGACTCTCTCTCATATCTTCCCTCAGATGACGAGAATGGATATAATATGTACTGAGCACTTAAACTGTGCCAAGGTGTGCTCTAGTACTTTACCTGTGTTGTCTTAGATAGTCATGTGGCAGCCACTTTTACAGAGGGGAACTGAGGCACTGAGTAGTTAAATGTCTTGCTCAAATTATAGTAGTAATCAGTTGTGACACAGGGATTTGAGATAAAAAATCGTATTCCAGATGACATACTCTTAAATCACTACACCCCCTTAAGGATGTTCTGTACAGCTGGCTAATATGCATCTTAGATTTAACAGATCCCGTAGTACCCTTCTCCCTTCCACAGTTATAGCCAAATACCTTGTCATTCTTGATGTCTCTGGTACCTTGATACATTAGATCTCATTTATCAACAAATCCTGTACTTTTAAATATCCTTAATCTGACTTTGTGTACCACTACTATGATTGGCAACCTAGTGTAAACCACCATTATCTCAATCTGTAAAAGTGCAATATCCTCTCTATGAGTCTCCCTTGTCCTCCAACTGTCAGTTCTCCTTAGTGCAACCAGAGTAATATAAAAAAACCATAAATCATAATTTGTTCTGCCCTTCTCAAAGTCCAGTAGCCTTCTATTTCCATACCCATATGAAGTAAGTTGTTCTGTGACCTACAAATCTCATATGATCTGACTCCTGTTTTCTTCTGCTTCCCCATCCCCCATCACCCTTCACTCTTTACTCTTTCTCCTTTCATTCCATAATACTAGTCTTCACTCTCTTCTTTGAATTCAACACTGTTGTCTTTGTCCTGGCACTTTTCCCTCAGCTCTTTGCACAGATTTTTGTTGTTTTTGTTGCTTATTTTTCTTCAAATCCTTATCAGTCCCTGAAATTATATGGTTATATATTTACTGTTTTAACTTTAGCTTTTTAAATGTAAATTAAATGAATGGCTCTGATCTGTGTATGATTTCTAATGTTAGATCATGTTTTACTTACCATTGTAGAATACTCTCTTGTTTACTCATGTCACAGGAGTGAATTTGATGGAGATTTACAATCTCAACTTCTGAGTAAAGCCAATGAAGAAGATAAAAACTGTAGCAGAGCTCTCTCTGTGGTAAGCACTGTTGTTCGAGCTGCCAAGGACCTCTTGCACAGAGCTCTTGCTGTAGATGGTAAGACTATCCTTTTTCTTTCTTAAGAGTCATATTTTAAATTGTAACTTTGCATGGAGTATAGAGAAGGGGCCATTATGTAGATTCCCAAAGTGATTTATTCATTATAGATCTATGCATACATTAATTTTGGATCAGCCATGTTCTCTGTACTCTAATGCAGATTTAAAAAAAAAAAGTATTCCAAAGCAGTTACCTGGCATTCTTATTTCCATAGTTATCCCAATTAGAGAAAAATTCTGTTTTGATTAAAATTGGATATTTGCTTTATTCTTTTCTTTTCATAGTCAAAGAGCTTTTTCTTCCTATATTGTCTTGTCTTCAGTAATGTACCACCATTCACCCAAATGTCTGAATAGCCTAATCCATCTCCTTGAATTCACTTGTCTAAATTAAGTTCTATTGAGTTTTTCCACTTGAAACTCTCCAGTTTGTATTTTTACCTCTCTCTGTTCTCCCACTGCCTAGTTTGGGCTGCCGTGGTGCAAGTGCATGGCCTCCTTTCTATGGGTAGATAATATTGTAATACTCTCACCTGCCACCTTTTCAGAACCCTTTCACATCTAGTTATCTAACCACCCCCCCAAACGTACACTGGCAACAGAGTTGTCATAAAAATACACTGTTACCCTTGTCCTCTTACTGTTACTATAAATTCATTTCTAAGGCTAGTTGTTCATCAGAGTCACCTGAGAAGCTTGCTAAAAATGAGGAATACATGGTCTAACCCCATGAATTTAGGCTAGACTAAGAAACTGTTTTTATAATAAGCACCCAGCCTATTTTGATGAAGCATCAGATCTAGAAACTAGTATTTTGGAGAATAGTTGATTTATAAGGGTCTTTAGAATCTAGACTCAGTTTATCCTTCCATCATGTTCATGGATAAATGTCTAAGTGTCAAAGAATTTTCTTTGGGAAAATAGAACATAATGTAGCTTGATAACAGCAAACATTCTTGGAGTGCTTTATATGTGCAGGCATTGTTCTAAGTGTTTTACATATATTCACTCATTTAATCTTAACAACATCCAATGAGGAAATACAGTTGTTAAACTGTTTTACAGATTGTTTTCCTAATGTCACTAATAACCATGTTTGGTACTGGAGTAGTAGTTGAAAATCATGGCTCTGATACCCTAGGTTCTAATCCTACCTGTCACTGTACAGGTACATATAGTCAATACACAAAATATTTCGTGTAAGATACTCAAGCACTGTGAACCTTGGTTTCCCTTTCTAAAAAAGTAGGGATAATTAAAGTATCTTGTTGTGAGTATTAATTGAGATGACACGTACAAGTAAAGCCCTTTGACTAGTACCAAAGCCTTTATAAATAGCTAATGTAAGCCATAACATTGTTGAAGAAAACAGAATATAGGTTAACGTAGCATGGACATAGTACAATGAAACTACCTTCTAACTACAGTTTTAATGCCTTTTCTAGCTGATGACATTCCAGAACTGCTTAGCTCTTCCAGCCTGTTTTCCATGCTGCTTCCCCTTATTATAGCCTACATAGGACCAGTAGCTGCTGCTGTTCCCAAGGTGTGTAACTTGATTCTATAACTTTGACTCTTTAGAAAGAAACATTTTTAGACTTTGTATCTTTTCTTTAAAGATTCTTTAATTCTTAAGGCACCTGGGTTACAGGTAAGAAGCAGAGTTAGATGTGTTAAGTGGGAGAAGTTATTAAACCTCTTTGTTCTTAGTCTTGTTTACTGGATTGCTGTGCTTACATATTGGCTTTACATTTGAAGAATTTGGGAATGGGAAACTATGTTTTAGAAAAAATTAGATAACAGATTTTTTAAATATATGAGCTTGATACCAAATCATCATTATCTTGAATAATAGCAATGGAAAAGGGTAGAAGTGTTAAAGTAATGAAATACTCAAGTTGTGGAAGAAATCATAAATTATTGGTTCTTTGGCATAATTAAATATTGAGTAGAACATAATTTTCTGTAGACTGCAATAAGCAAAAGTGTTTAGAAATACATACTAGGGGGCTGGAGCGGTGGCTCATCAATTACAGCGCTTGCCTGGCATGCGCAACTATGTGGGTTCAAACCCCAGCACCATGTACCCAATGAAGTGCTGGAGCAAGGAAGACTGCATGAAAGACAAAAAAAAAAAAAAAAAA
>PVKS010045415.1:0-13792 GCA_004027875.1 Aplodontia rufa
CTGTCCTCCGCCACCCTCTTCTGCCATGATCTTCAGCCTCACCTCCAGCCCGGAGGAATGGAGCCAGCCTTTCACGCACTAAGATCTCCCAAACCCTGAGCCTGCAAATAAACTTTCCCTCCTAAAATTGTTCTTTTCAGGTCCTTTGGCCACATCAGCAAAACAAGCTGACTAAAACAGAAATTCAGATATTTTCACGTTTGGGAGGAAATTCTTGGCTATCCTCCATTCATCACCCAGTCAACCTCACAACGTATTTTGACCCACTCCCCCCCAGCTGGCATCTTGCAAAAATAATCTCTGGCATTTTGTTCTACAATTGCACTTTCCATCCAAACAGTCAGGAGGAGATGACATCCTGACAGCGTTGGGTCCCTTCATTCCATGAGTCTTTTCCATGCCCTGGAGGAGGGCTCAGTAATATTCCACTCAGAAGAATTATGAATTTTGACCTTTTCTATCTTGGTATTTTACGAAAGTTGTTGCTATTGAAATTGGGTCTTTTTTAACTTTCTGATCACTGTTTATCGTACTTTAAGAATGCTGTTGATTCCTGAGGGCTTTATTTTGGTGTTTGGCAACATAGCTGAACTTTTTTTGGCTTTGTTATCGCCGATGATTTATCTTATGTTTTCCAGATAGGCTATTTTTCCTCCTGCAAAGGATGACTTTCTCCTTTTTCACGTCTAATTATCTATCTATTTATTTCTGTTGTAATGAACTGCTCCGTCGCCTGTCCTTCCAGGAAGAGTGCTAAGTGTTAACAGTGATAACGAATATAATCTTCCTATTTCAATTCCAATATAAATATTTGCAGAAAACCAACATTAAATGTCACCAGCCTGTGGTTTTGAGGTAGATAAAATTTTAGAATATCTCTTTAAACATGGTCCTTCTAGTCCAAGCTTTTGGTAAGGATTTCTGGTGAATGGGCATTAACTGCATTTCAATGCCTTTGATGAATTGCTGTTATACATTTCTGCTTTGGGGGAGAGATGAGCTATTTCATTTTGCATTCCTAGCAAGACTTTAAGAAATTAAGTAAGAAATAATGCACCTTTGCCTGTGTTCTGGAACAGGTACGGCATGGGAATTACCAAGTTCTCCCTTGTTAGGAAAATGAACGATTAAACTGGCTCATGTACTTTTCTGGAGATGTTTTCGGATATTGTCCTCTCTGACATTGTTTTGGTTCCATCCTTCTGCTTCTTCGGTCAATCCAATAATTTATTCTCCCCAAAATATTGATCATTTTGTTAAGGTGCTATGTGCTTGTGTGGGTGTGTGGGGTGTTTAACACTCTCTGTTTTTAAAATATTCCTCATGCAAACCATGTATCTGATAAAGGATTAATATTCAAAGTACATAATAAGGAACTCCTGCCATGCAAGAGCAAAATCACAAAGGAACCCAATTTAAAAATGGACAAAGTGGCTCAGCAGTTACAGAGCTTGCCTGGCTTGCACGAGGACACAAGTTCAAACCCCAGCACCATGTACACATCGAAGTGTTGGAGCAAAGAAAGCCATGAGAAAAACTCAATAAAAATTGATTCTCTCTCTCTCTCTCTCTCTTCTCACTGTCGTTCTCTCTTTAAATAAATAATAAATTCTTCTGAGGAAGAATGGCCATCGGGTACAGAAAGGTGCTCAACACACTGATCATCAGTCCCACAGGGAGATGCCACAGAAGCCCTTGACCTTGGCTGTTACATATGTTAATAAGATAGCAAGTATTGGTAAGGATGTGGAGAAAAGGAACCTTGAAATAGATTATTGGTAGGAATGGAAATTCGGGCAGTCTGGTTCTTTGAGCATGGAGATTCCTCAAGGAACCAGAACTAGAACTGCCACGCGATCAGCAATTCCATTTCTGCGGCTAACACATGGATCAAACTTAAAGACCATTGATGGAGAAACGAGTAAAGAAAATGGGGTTACGGTCTGCATGTGAGGTGTCCCCCTAAAGCAATTCCAGAATTTTCAGAGGCGCACTATTAGATGAGGTCAGTTGAAGCTCATCTGTGGGTTAATCCACCGATGGGACTAACTGGACGGTGACCGCAGGCAGGCAGGGTTGGCTGGAGGAAGAGGCTCTGAGGATGCTCTGGGGTTTGTATTTGCCCTTGGTGAGCGGAGCTCTCTGCTTCCTGATGTCCCCTCCCGAGCTGCCTTCCTCTGCCACACTCGCCCGCCATGAAGTCTGCCTCACTGAAGGCCCATGGCTTTGACAAAAGCAACAGGATGCATATATAAAAATCTCACCATTTGTGACACCAAGGAAGAATCTGGAAGACCTTATCCTAGGTCCAAAAAAAAAAAAAAAAAACAAACCTGGACACAGAATGCCAAAGACAACACGACCCCACTTGCATTAGGATCTGAAGGACCCTCTCATGAAAGCAGACAGCCGAATGCGATTGTCAGGGGCTGCAGGGAGCGGGGAATAAAGAGTACCCATCCTTGGTCAAAGGATACCAAGCTTCAGCCCTACAAGCCGAGTGAGTCCTCCCCACCTGCTGGACCGCACCACTGAAAACACCGGACTGCAAGTTTAAAACGTTGCTACGCAATGAGGTGCGATGTCAAGCGCTCATGTTACCAAAGCAGGAACACATGCTGGAAGAGGTGGCTGGGATGATGGACACGTTTACAGCTACATCCTGGTGATCGTTTCGGGGAGCACGCTGATCTCCCAACTCATCAGGTGGTTAATACTAAATATGTGCACAAACTCCTGAACGGCAGTCAGACCTCAGCAAGGTTTCTAAAAAAATCAGTCCTCCTGTCTCTGTTCTCCCCCTTCTTCTCAGATTATTTGTGGTTTCTCTATTCTCTAGGCGAGGTTGATTTTTTAATATCAATGTTATGAACAACAGTAACAGCTAATAGGTACCGGGCACCGTTCTTTTTTTTTTTTTTTTTAGAAGGACCGTGAGAATCAATTTTTATTGAGTTTCACTGCTCTGACACTTAGTTGTGTACATGGGTGCTGGGGTTTTGAACCTGTGTACTTGCGCAGGACAGGCAAGCGCAGTAACCGCCGAGCCACCGCTCCAGCCCCCGGGGAGCTGTTTTTAGGCACATGCTATTCTTTTCCTCATTTTATAAATGAGTAAGCAGAGGTTATATCACTTGTCCAAAACCACCCAAGTGACAAGTGATCAGGGTGGAACCCTGGACAGCCTATCATCTATGCACCTGGGTACATGGTACAAGATGTGTGATTCATCCCTTAACTTTAGAAAACCAAAAGAACAGATCTTACTGAAAATAAATCATAAATGATAAGCAGAACTGTTAAATAGTTCCACCTTCCCAGAGGACTGATCCAAAGGACTTCCACGTTCATTTGCTCATTCATCAATTAGGTATTTGATACGTGTTTATTATGCTTCTAAAAATGGCCCAGGCATGAATCTAGGGACTGGAGGACTTGCCCATTCGGATCTTCCATGTAGGGACAGGAACAGAGGGAATATAAGGATTGAAAAATTTCTTGCCACCACAATATAAGGTATAAAGAATGGTGTTTGGACAGACAGTGAGGCCTATTCTCATCGTGCGACTGTGCTTCTAGAGGCTGTGTTCATCCTGTAGTTGCTGTGGTTCTACAAGCCCTTTGCTCCCTGGAGGAGATGCAGGGATCCAGGCAAACATCAGATGTGATACTTAAGACGTGGTGAGGTTAACTCTGCACAGGGTCCCACAGTGAGGAGGTGACCACATTGGACTTGGACCTTTCCCATGTGTCTCCCGAAGGAAGCGAGGATTGGTGTCTGAGGCAGCTGTTCAAGAGTCTGCATGAAGAGACAACCTAGGTTTGTTGAGTGAATGAGTGATCATGTTCACAAACATCCAGGGCGGTGAACACGTTAGAAAAACTCCTATCATCAAAAGCTTTCTCTGACAAAAGATGAAACCGACCCCATTGCCCACAGGAAGCAGGGACATTTCGCTGGTACCAGGGGACCTTTAACTAATGACGTGCACATGCGGGGCACTCAGATCGAAAGAGACAGGCGTCCCTGTGGCTTTCGAGGGGCCTCACCTCCCCCTTCGGTCATCAAGGCAAACCCAGCTGCAGACGGGACCCTCTGCCTTCGACACGGGCCTTGTGTTAGATGTGTGTCAACAGAGATTAGCTCAGACCTCCACTCGCCATTTGCCATTTGTGAAGCCACCTTCACCAACCCTGTAATTGAATCTCGGCTGCAGCGATGCCTCTTCCAGGTTAAATGTATTAAAGGAGCCGGGGGGACGTGGGCTGTTGGAGGCGGCCGTGGCTTCTCCCTTTCTGACAAGCCTGACCCCTGCTCTGAACCCCTGGTCCCCATGAGACGCCAAGGGTCAGAGCCTCGTTGGTGTAGGAGAGAGCAAAATGCTAAGAGAGAGAGACGAGAGGATATTGGAAACATATTCTCCAGGCCTCCGCGCTTTGGAAATTCGAGAAGAACACAAGGTGACAAAAGCCAGCTTTCACTGCTGGGGAGATTTCTCCTTTCCATGTTTCAACAAGAATTTGATAAAGATATTGGAGGGGGAAGAGGGGGAGGAGGAAGCAGAGGAAGAGGAAAGAGGGATGCTTCAGACACCTTTGGAGGGAATTTATGGGGGACGGCTGCCTGGCTCAGATCTGTTCTTTTAATCACGGGTGTTTTTTTTTTTTTCTTTTAGGTAAATAAATGTTTCATCAGCAAATCTTGTCTCTCCGTTTCCTTTGGGTTCCTTTGAACCCCGGCTGAGTGCAGAAGGAGGTCAGGCAGGTTTTCGGCTCTCCCCACTCCATCTCTGCTAGGGCTGAGATGAAAGGTTTCCCTTTGGTCTCTGAACGTGTCTGAAACGCCCAGCAGCAGGGATTGTTCTCAGGATGCTCTTCCAGCCCCCGAGACTCCCCACCCTCCACCCACCTCTGCGGATCCAAGTGTGGCCGGCTTTCTCTCTCATTTAACATCTTCCAACTTCCCTCATTCCAAGTTCCATCATCACAATCAGAGGCCAGACACTCTCGTTTTCAAAATCGCCACAGGTTGCTGCTCTTTTAAAACTTTTACTTTAGGGGCTGGAGCGGTGGCTCAGCGGTTTCGACTCTTGCCTGGCAAGCACGAGAACCCGGGTTCAAACCCCAGCACCACGTACACAACTGAGAGTTGGAGCAACTAAGGCCATGTGAAAAACTCAATAAAGTTGTTTCTCTCTTTCTCTGTCCCTCTCACTGTCCCTCTCTCTTTAAAAAAAAAAAAAAAAAAAAACTTTTACTTTAGCGTACAGCTGGAAAAGGGCACCGGTTGCAAGGACCCAACTTGATGAATTGCCCCACCCTGAACACACTGTGGGACAGATCATCGCAGTCCCCTCCTCTAGGTCAATCAGCATCCATATTTCTAACACCAGAAATTAGTGTAGCCCGTTTTTCGTGCCTTACCTAAATGGAATTTCAAGGTTCACGCTCCATCGTGAGTCAGGCTAACATAGGTCATTCTTTTTCATCTCTGTATAAGATTTATCGGGTACATATATCACAATTATTTCCCTGTTCCCCTAGTAATGGGCATCTGGGTGGTTTGGGGTGAGAAACATTTATAAATACGACTGCTATGAAGAGTCCTTGGTGAGCATGACATGTGCCAGATTTCTTCAAATCACACAAACCCAGCAGCCCCCCTCTTTCTAATGCCTCAGTGAATCCTCGTTGCTTTTATTTTTTTTTTTTTAAGAAAGAAGGATAGGGCCTGGAGTGGTGGCTCGGCAGTTACGGTGCTTGCCCGGCATGTCCAAGTACACAGGTTCAAACCCCAGCACCCACGTACACAACTAAGTGCCAGAGCAACGAAAGCCATGTGAAAAACTCAATAAAAATTGATTCTCTCTCTCTCTCTCTCACTGCCCTCTCTTAAAAAGAAAGAAAGAAGGACAGTGAGAGAGTGGGAGAGAAAGAATCCGTTTTATTTAGTTTTTGCACATGGCTTTCGTTGCTCCAACACTTTATTGTGTACATGGTGCTGGGGTTTGAACCTACGTACTCATGCACGCCAGGCAAGCACTGTAACCACTGAACTACCACTCCAGCTATCTCATTGCTTTTAAGATAAAAATCAAGCAGCCTGCAAGAGTCTAGGGAATCTGATCTCGGCTGACTTCTTCAGCCCCAAAACAGGTGTCCCAAACACAACCACGTGCAGGGGGTCAGGAGGCAAATCTGAGTCAGGACGGAGGGGTGGAGACTGCCGCAAACTGCAGAGACAGGAAGTAGTGGTCCCCTGGCCCCAGTTAACAGCTGACATATGCAAATGTGGGCCCAGTGAGGCTAGATTTTGCCTATTTAATAATAAGTTGAAAGTATTTGTGTTCTGTGGACTCTGCCAATTTTAAAATAATGATTATCTCCAGAAATGTTTTTAAAAATGCTGCAAAAGGCAAACACACATGCACACACGCGCACATGTGCACACACGCACGCATGCATGCACACCCCTCTGACCCCTGCACCCGCGGCTCGGAATCGCTGGCCTTTACTTTCCAGAGTCTGGACTCTTGTTACCCCTGGGCTGCCAGGGAGCTGCACTTGCTTCTCAAGCCCCTCCGTCTTCTCTTGATGGGCTTTCACCCTCTATTTCTTCTGCCTGAAACCTTTGCCCTGTGCAGACTCACTCGATCAGGAAGCCCCTTCTGCCCCTTAAAGTGAGCAAGGGGATGCTCTAGAACATTCCTGAGGCCTCTGCCTCACCTCTGTCTCAGCACACAGACCAGAGTGCGCCAAGGTGCTGGGCCAGCACTAGTGAGGAAGAAACTGCCCTCGGCACCTGGGTCTGTATTCACACGCCTGACCCCCTGCTCATACAGAACAGGTCCTGCCTGCTATGGCTTGGACCTGGGAGGTCCTCGGAAGGCTCATGTGTTGAGGGCTTGGTCCCCAGCGCAGCAAGGTTTGGAGGGGGCTCTGAGCTCCTTGGAGGACTGACCCACTGGTGGGTTCACAGTGGAATGGAAATCGGAGGAGGCAGGGCCTAGCTGGCGAAGTCACTGGGAGCTTGTCATGGGAGGAGGGGGGTCCATCTGATCCCTGGCCCTTTCCTCTGTCTATCTGCCTCTGTCTGTCCACACCCCTCCACCATGGTGTTCCACCTCCTTCAGGCCTGGAGCAGTGGAGCCAGTCAACCACTGACGGAAACTGTGAACCAAAATATCCCTTCCCTGCTTTAAAAGTTTCGGTTCTCCGGCTCTTTGTCATAGCAACGCACAGTGAACCAGGTAATTCTCCCGATGCCCTTCTCAATTTCAACAACACAGTTTAGAATTTCGAATGCTTGCAGGTCATGGGGAGTAGGAAAGGAGAAAAATTGGGTAAGGGTCCAATAGGGAGTGGTGGGGACTACAGCAAAATTAAGAGTGCCGGGGAGATTTGTGATTGGAGGGAGAGGGGCTTAATCTTTGTCCCCCAGAATAACACCCGGAACATGTAGCTCCCCATTAAATGTACGCTACCTTTGTTTTATGGCAAGGAGCAACCTCTCACTGTATTTTCAAAGGTTGATGTGATGACTCATGTGGGGTGCTGTGTGTTCCGACTCCCATTCCAGCGTGGTTTGTGATACAGCGTGGTTTGTGGTTTGGTTGACATTTGGGGATATAATGAAGGCAGAGAGAGACGGGGGTCCTTTGAGCACAATAGCACGTAGGGGGCTTGCCTGGCCTGGAAGGTGAGGTTCCACTGCCCATCCAGAGAGAAATTTGAACTTGTGGGATGAATGACTGACATCCCACAGCAGAGGCTGGCGAGCAGAGAGGGCACCCTGGCAGGGCAAGAGAAGAGATGGAGAGAGCGGAACCCTGGGAGAACGATGGAGGCTGGAGGCCAAAGCTGTGGCCTTGAGCAGGGAGTACTGGAATAGCGGAGGACGTCCCTGACCCCAGTGTTACAGCCCTGTCTTAAGAGGGTCCCAGGCAGAGTGAAATCCAAGAGCAAACTCCTTGTGCAGGAACCAGGGAGGCAGCGGCGGGGGCCAGAAACAAAGGCCAGCGCAGCCGCAGGGTTGAGGCTGGGGAGGCGGGGACAGCAGCTCGGCGCCACGCCCTGCGCCTCGCCCTGGGCGCGGATTGGGTGGAACCTCGGGACCCCTGCTGCGGAGCGCGCTTCCTTCTCGGGTGGGCGGAGCCTGAGCCCGGGCTGGGCTGCTGACTCCAGGGCTCCCAGCGCCTGGTTCTCTCTCCCCAGGGCCCCACCCGGCCCCACTGAATCATTCTCCCCAGGAGGAGCCCGGACTTGCGCGGCTCCTGAAGATCTGCGAGCGGTTCCTATGCACAATGGATTCGGGGAACTTGATTCTCAGAGAGATACAGATATGGAGATAGAGCAAACTTTTTTTCCAGGAGTTTTTTTTTTTACTAAAGGGTTGAGTTATTCTGCAATCGTAAGTGCATATCAAATAACAATATGATATGCATTTTCTTCTTAAGCCTACATCACCCACAGCCCAGCCTCTTATTCTTCTATATTTCACCCGATCTATTAAACTTTAATGTGTATTTATACATGATATATTGCTATATATTGCACACCGTATATAAATTATATATAACGCACATCCAGAATCTACGTACTTATCTGTTTCTTGGTCTGCTGACTGGTTGATCTCCTTATCATCTATTATCTATCTATCCATCTTTTTCCCTATTTATGTATCTATACATTTTTAATGAAGCAGGAAAAACCCCCAAAGAATATTAACGGGGCATCTTTATCTCTCCTAGCATAGGGATGGAGACTTAACATGTGCAATAACAATCAAACAGAAACACAGGGGAAGACAGAATGGGTAGGTCTCACTAAGCCAAATGAAGACCCGGTTTTGCTATCATTTGCAGTACTACAGTCAATAATCAAGTACTTAGATATTTCAGCATAGTTGTGTGGGTTTCCTTAGGAAAAAATCCCGGAAGTGGAATCGCTTTGTCAATCAGCATTTGGCTTAAAATTTTTGATGCATGTTGCCAAATGGTTCCCATGACGCCTGCACCAGTTCAGGCCCCTTCCCATGGCATTCTTTTATTTATTTTTAAAAAGATATTTTAAAACGGCAAGAGAAACATTGGATACATCATTAGCTGCATAGATGCTAAACAAAAGGTTAACTAGAGCTCTTTTACACAAAATAGTCACAGACTAGCAAGCCTCTAAAATTCAAAAGGGAAAGGAAATGGAGCTGAAATCTGGACAAATTTAAGAGAATAAAAAGTTCACTAATGAATATTTTGAACACGTATATTCACACACATTAGTTACCAAAGAAACACAAGCCATAATTGCAATAAAATATTTTGCTCACAAATTTACAATTAAAATCTATTTATCATTCTGGTGAAATGGACATTCATGTAATGTTGATTAGAATCAGCCAGCAGAAGCTTAACGGCAGAGTTTTGACACCACATATTGAAATCCTTAAAAACATTTATATTCCTTCCCTGGGTGATTCTCCTTCTAGGATTTTTTTTTCCTAAAGAAATGAATATGCAGAAATATTTTTCTACCAGCCTATTCATTGTGTTGTTGGAATTAATAGCAATGTTAGTGCAGCCATCGTGGAAAGTAAGATGTAGGTTTCTCAAAAAACAATAAAACTACCACATGATCCAGAAATCCCATTACTGGTTATATACCTGAAGGAAAGGAAATTAGCATGCCAAAGAGCCATCTGTGCTCCCAAGTTCATGTAGCAATATTCACAAGAGATATGTCGACTGGGAGCAGCAGATGAATGGATGAAGAAAATGTGGCTTACAGTGGAATATTATGCAGTCTTTAAAAAGAAGGAAATTCTGTCATGTGCAACAACATGGATGGAATCAAAGATTATGTCAAAATAAGTCACTCACAGAAAGACAAGCACATTTGATTACACATATGTGCGGAATCGGAAAAAGTTGGACTCAGAGCAGACAGGAGAATGGTGGTTGCCAGGGGTGGCGGTGGGGTCAAAGGATACAAAAGTTCAGACAGGGGGGACAAGTTTAAGATACCAACTTACAACATGATGACTATGGTTAGCAACAGTGTCCTATGTTCTTGAGAAAGATAAAAAAATAATAGTGGAAAATACCCCCAAAGTTGTAACCCAATTAAAATTCAACAAAAATGATTGTTAAAAGCATCAGGGACTATTACAGCTTGAGAAAATGGTACAGTCTGTGAAACCCAATTTGCAGAAAGAGATTAGCATAGAATGATGTGCCAAGAAGCTTAGTGTGGAAGACTGCTCCCGGATGAGCTCCGGTTAGAATACCCAGCCACTTGTAGCTTCGCGGTTGTTTTTGCTTGGGAGAAGTCTTGCGCAATTCGAATTCTGCATCACTCAAAAAGCTTGTTTGTAATCACTGCGTATTTTAAAGTTGCAAAACTTCTGGTGTGCTTGCACGAACTGTCATTCAGATTTCTTTTTTTAAATCATCAAAGGGGCCAGGGTTCATCCAAATGGAAGCAGAGTTTTTCAATTTTCCCCCATAATGTGAGCCTTGCTACAAAAGAGTTTGTTCAACAAGTCACACTTTTAGAAGGCTGTGATAGTTTTACTGATGCTTAGCAAACATTTCTGCCTCTTCATCTTTCCCCAAAGCAGTAAAAAAAAAAAAAAATGTTGACCTCCTTGCTATTCATCGGGGTCATGTGACTAATTCCAGCCAGTGAGTCATGAACTTCCCCAACCAGAACATTTAACAGAGATCTTTCCCCTCTGTTCTTACCATTAGCAATACGGTCATCACTCAGATCCCTGGAGGATTGGGTCCAGGACCCACTGCAAGCACTAAAATCTGTGGCTGCTCAAGTCCCTCATACAGAAATGGTACATTATTTGCATATTACCTGCAAATCCTCTCTAGATTGTTTATAACCCCTGAAGCAATGATAATGCTGTGTACCATGGCTCTCACCCTATACTGTTTAGGGAATGATAACAGGGACAAAATAGTCTGGAGATGTTCAGCGCAGATATGATTTTTCCTAAAGTGTTTTTCAGTCTGAGGTTGGTTGAAGGCACAGACTTAGAAGTTGCAGATACGGAGGGCTGACTATGTTCTAAATGAGAATTGCCCGCGTACCTGTGTTCTCACAGTGAGGACAACAGGCAACAAAGCCCTCAGCTAACCCTGCATGGACATATAGCATGGGTGGGAAGAGACCCTTTGTTCTTTTAATCCATTGAGATTGGGGGATGCTCGTTACTGCAGCGTCACCAAACCTCTTCACTCCCAAAGTGCAGCCTGCAGACCAGCTGGGTTTTTGACAGAAAATCTGAATCCTGGATGCCCTCTAAGATTTACTGAACGGGGGTCTGCTTGTTAATGAGACCCCACAGGTGATCTGTGGGTACGTTCAGTATCACAGGGTTCTGCCTTCGTCTGTCCCTATAGGCACTCACAGGGCAAGGACGTGCGCCTAAAAGACTTAGTTACAGCAGGCGGGCCACCTCACCATCTGTCATCCAGATGGCTATGCAAATTCACTGAAATGCAGGGGCCCTCCCTCAACTTCACTCTCAGTTTAAGTTACCAATGGTCAACCATGGTCTGCAGATAGCAAGTGGAAAATTACGGAAATCAGCAATTAAAGTTTTCAAGTTGTGCATCGCTCTGAGTCGAGCGATGGACTCTTGCGTCATGCTGTGCCGTCCTGCCTGGGAGGTAGATCATTTCTTGTGCAGTGCATCCACCCTGTATACCCTACCTGCTCCTCACTCATCGGTCACTTACCAGCTCTCTCAGTTGGGATGGCCTAGTGCTCGTGTTTATGTAACTGTTATTATGCATTATAATGGCCCGAAAGTACAAGAGTAGCAATACTGCAGTTTTGGTACAGTATTTATTATAATTATTTGGATTTTACTATTATAATAACAGTAGTCATTACTGTTGTTACTACCTTGTTATGCCTAATGGGTAAATTTAATTTTATCATAGATACATATGTATTGGGGAAAAAATACACTATATAAGGATCTGATACTTTCTGTGGTTTTGGGCATGCACTGGGATTCTTTGAGAATGTCTCCTATGAATAAAGTAGGGACTGCTGTCATGAACATGTGATGGCCTGGTCCTATGGTCCTAGTAAATGCTCAGTAAAGGATTGCTGGCATCAGAATTTCAGAAAAGGAATGGATTACCACGTGCCTGGAGGGGAGCCTGGGTGTCCTAAAACTCTTTTCCTTTGCATTTGCTGCAAGAACTTGAAGGCTCAGGATGACATCTCACATAAGAATTCGGTAAATATTGATCAATTCACCGCCCACGGTGATGCTCCTGTCAACCACTTAACTGCCTCCAAATGGAGTGTTGATTTGTTTAATTCCTCCTCTGCCTTGTTCCTGTAGCTTTGTGCCTTAATTCCTTGATCCTCTAACCGGGAGACCTCCCCAGGCCTGCCAGAAGGTCCGCTGAGGCAGCAGCTGGGAGCTGCACAGACTCTGCACAGCCACATCCTCTCTCCATACCTTGGAGGGCCCTTCCTCCGAGAACTATGGGAATCGCACACGTGCACGCACGGGCACCCACGCATCCTGTTTCCATCCTAGTCAGACAGGAGGAAACGTCTGAGAGGGAAAGTACCTGGGCAAACACAAGGATGATCACCCCGCTCACCACGGTCCTCCCCTCGAGAGAATGCTCTATAGGATGTTTGTTCATTCCACCCCAAATCTTCTTGCAAGGAAGAAAATGCAGGGATTATTTGCCTTTTTGTATTATGGAAAAATCAAAGTTGAGCAGCTTCCCCAAGGCTATGGAGGACAGCGTCTAAGAGGGAAGGGTTTGGAATCAAACAGGGCTGTGTAGAAGACAGAGACCACCGGAGACGAGCCCCGGGGCATCCGAATGTGGTGTTCAACCTCTTTGAGCCTCCGTTTCCACACAGTTCCGCCCAGGTGGCAACGCATCATGTCGTCTGATAAGTCCTTTTCGAGTCTTTTTATTTTATTTTATTTTAAATTGGGGGTTGGATGCAATTACCTGGAGGAACTTTCCAAAGCTTCCAGCATTAACTCATTGAATCTTCTGGATGAGAAGAAGAAAGAGTCAGAAACGAGTAAAAGGGAGGAGAGAGAGAGAGAGAGAGAGAGAGAGAGAGGCTCACGGGAACTGGTTAACATCTCTCCTTCCCCAGCAATGACACCATAAGCCAAATCGAACTGGAGAACAGCTCAGTGAGAAGCAGAAATGTTTGGGAACCTCTGACATAGCCACCAACTGTCCCAGTTTGCCTCGAGACCTAGGAGCCTAGGACATGAGGCTGTCAGTGTTAAAACCAGCAACGTCCTGGAGGCCTCAGACAACGATCTCAGCTTCATCGTGACCGACATTAACCTGCAGAAGAGGATGGGGCAAGAAGGACCTGACGGGGACAAAGAAGGACCTGACTGGCGGGGTTCTTTTTTATGTTTTTTTTTTAATTGAGAAATTTATTATAGAACAACCATACAAGTTTTTAACAAAATAATATAAAATGTGCATGGATTCTGGATATTAGAATTACCCCCTGGAGTGCCCCCCCAATTACCCACCCTTATCCCTCCCTTCCCCTTCCCACAATATCTCTAAAAAAGTATTATGTTGTGTAACATTACGCCTTATCCGGATTTAACACATGATACTAGATGACCTCTCTCAATGGCCAGGGTCTAGCTCCAGCCTCCACAGATGAGTGGAGATATTGGACCCTTGGTTCTCTGGGTTAAGCTGATTTTACTCAGCATAATTTCTTCCATAGCCATCCATTTACCTTCAAAGGCTGCAATATCATT
>PVKS010045416.1:0-13810 GCA_004027875.1 Aplodontia rufa
GTGTCCTGAAGGGAGAAAGCAGAGAAGACGCATAGAACTGGAGAGATCAGCAGAGACGTCAGATCAGCAGCGGTAGAAGATGCAGGTCCCATGTTCCAGCCTCCGGCGTTCGCCCTCTTGTTCCCGGCTCCCCAGCCCTTCCTGGGCCTTGGAGGACGGCCCAGCGTTGGGTCGTTCTGCCCGTTCCTCACTCTGGAGTGCAGCGGGGAGTGACTCCTCACCCCATCCCTGCCCTAACTTGGCCCCTCGGAGGATGGCTCAGGCTTGCTGGGTCATTCTGCCCGTTCCTCGCTCTGGAGTGCAGCGGGGAGCGACTCCTTTCCCCATCCCTGCCCTAACCAGGCCCCTCGGAGGACGGCTCGTGAGGTCGTTCTGCCCGCTCCTCACTCCAGAACCCTGCGGGGGGCGACAGATAGATATTTGAGGATGGATAGGGTATGAGAGAGACAGGTATTAACTAGAGCTATGGAAACAAAACTAGGAAGGTTAATTCCAACTAATATTTTAAACCATTAGATGAAATGCATTCAAATGAGTTGGATATTCACTGTTGGTTAATAGGTTACCAATTGTTGCTCATGTTAAGGAGGTATTTATGTGATCAAATTTTTAAGGTTGCAGGGCACAGAGTCTGATCTTTAGGTGTTCTGGATCTCCTACCTGCTCCTTCTGGATTGTCTTTTCTGGAGCCCACTGCAGTTCAAGGCTCCTGATAAAATTGATATCTGCTCCCTTCCTCTGGCAATTGACCACTGGCTCTGTGTGTCACTAGATTCATTCAGTCTGCCTCCATTGGTTGATGTATTGCTAAGGTGGTTGTGGCCTTTAGGCTACTTACAATGCCTCTGCAGGTGCTGGCAATCTGGAATTGGTGAATCAGTCCTCCTCCTCTGGTGGAGCTAAGCTGGCATCTGAGTCCAGTGGGCAAGTGGGAAACTTTGCTGGGCTCAGATGGCTGATTTGTGGCTGCTGTAAGCTGCAAGGGGACTTTCACACCTTGGCAATTCTCTGGAATTGGTTCCCACTGCTGGTTCTTTCCCTTGGCTTCCATCTGTTTGCTACAGTGAAGTGAAAATGGGAGGAATGTTCCTGGGAATCAATGCTCAGATTTTCAGAATACAAACCTCCTCTGGGCCTGCTGACATCATAAACTAGAGTTTTCCCATTCTCCCAGGGCTGCTTGCTACTTCCCATCTGGTCTGTTCCCCACAATAGGCCAGTTGGAAGCTGGCTGGTCAATAGTGGCCGATTTGTGGCTGCAAATTGTGTGGGGCTTTGGCACCTCAACACTTCCCTGGGGAATGGTTCCCCCTGGCCAGCTGGCTCCTTGCCTCTGCTTCTGTCCACCTGCAGGGCAGAGGAAAGGAGGGGGAGGGGGACTTTGGTGATCCATTAACCGTAGGTGTCCCTCCTCTCCATCTAGAGTCCCAGAATGGTCCATTACTAGGGGCTCTCTGGTTTGCTGACTGGGTGGGAAAAGACCCCTGTCACGTAGATTTGATGGGGTGACTAGACAGCCACAAGTGCTGCTGTCATAAAATGGCTGTGGGTCCTGGCCCAGTCCTCCCCGCAGGACTTTATTTTAAGCTGTCTTTAATTTTGACTCTCAAGAAGTTTTTCTTCATTTACTGTAGCTTCTTTAAGTTTTCATGGTCTCTCCAACCATTTCTTAAGGTGGGTGAGTTCAAAAGTATGCAATTCCGGGACTGGAGCAGTGGCTCAGTGGTTACAGTGCTTGCCCGGCATATGCGAGTACATGGGTTCAAACCCCAGCACCCATGTACACAACTAAGTGTCAGAGCAACAAAAGCCATGTGAAAAACTCAATAAAAATTGATTCTCTCTCTCTCTCTCATTGTCCTTCTCTCTTAAAAAAAAAAAAAGTAATGCAGTTGCTCTAATGTTTTGTCTGTAGAGCCCCTCTCCCCATTTAGAGATTGATGGGAATGTCAGAGCCCTCTAAGTGTATATTCTGATTTGACTGCTCAAACTCCAGTCTCTCTAGATTTCAGCCTATGCAGTATAGAGTCTTAGAGCTTTTAATTTGTCCCCCACCTCTCCACTCTGACCTTATTAGCTGGAATCTTTCGGCGTCCTGCGGAGACTAGGTACTCACCACTTCACTTATCTCGCCATCTTCCCAAATACCTGCTCGTTCTTTGACAGTACCTTTTTAGTTTTCACCCATCTATTTTCTCTCTATTTATCCAGGCTTTCTCTTTCTTGTTCTTTGTGTATCTAGCTAGCTTGCGTAAATAATCATTTTAGTGAAAGCCTTGTGTTACTTATGCATTCAATCACTGGCTAGCTTGCTCTTTTTGAACATCACAGCAACTGAGATAAAGCATATCCCAAGATGAACTTGTATTATCTCACGAACTCTAGTGTTTTAGTCAGTTTTTTTTCTTTTCTTTTTATGCTGTGACTAAAAGACCTGACAAGAACAATTTTAAGGAGGAAAAGTTTATTTTGAGGGCTCATAGTTTCAGAAGTCTTAGTCCATAGGTGGCCAGTTCCATTTCTTGGGGCTCAAGATGAGGCAGAACATCATGGCAGAAGGCATGGCTCCACTGAGCACAGAGAGAAACACCATGCCAGATAAAAAATATACACCCCAAAGGCACAACCCAGTGAACCACCTTCTCCAGCCACACCCTATCAGCCTACAGTCACCAGTTAATCTCTATCAGGGGATTAACTCACTGATTGGGCTAAGGCTCTTATAACCTAAGCATTCCACCTCAGCCTTCCTGAATTGTCACACGTGAGCTTTTGGGGGACACCTCACATTCAAACCATAACATCTAGCCTACTAAATTTTCTATCCCACATCTAGTACCATCACTCTAGGCTTGTTCATCTCCCCCTCTAATCCTTATTTCCAATCTAGCCCAGGCATTCACAATTTATCTCCAATTTTCATTGTTTCTTGCTCACTTCTACTTTCTTAGTTCCATTTTCCTTATTCTACTAGATTTCTGCAATTGCCTCTAAATTTTTCTCTTTGCACTCAGCCTTTGATTTGTCTAATTTATTCAATACACTGTCACCAGAATGACATTATTAAAATACAGTTCTAATCAAGTTCCTCTTCTAATTAAGACTTTCAAAGTCTTATCAGTTCTACTATTAAAAAGTCCAAACTAATTAAAATAGCCATAAGATATTTCATGATCTGAGCCTGCCCCTTTCCACTGCTTTGTATCTAGTGACACTGAGCTTGTTAAATTCCTCACATTGGCCCTGCTGTCCGTGACTTCCAAAAATGTTTGTGTGAACTCTATTTAATCATCCAGTCTTATGTTCTTTTCCACTAGTCCATTGACTTAGGAAACTGCTGGGCTTACTTTTGGTACCATTTTGATCTTCCAAGTCTGTAAAAGGATCTCCTCTGTGTTAATTTCCACTTTGTGCTTCCTTTATCATATCCCTTATAACTATCTTATGTTGTATTTACCTGTTGATTTATTTGTCCAACAGACATAGTTTCACCCTACCCTACACTCTGAGATTATAATCACTCAGAGGACTTATATCTATGTGGTTCACCAATAAAATCTCAGAAATTAGTACAACAATAGAACATGGTAAATACACAGTAAATATTTGAATTTATTTAAAAATCAATGTATTTATTCTATGAATTAATTTAATCATTCAGTTATAAAACATGTACTGATATTTATACTTAAAAGGTTAGAAATATAAAATTTAGTCATTTGGAATGCATTTGAATGTTTCTATAACAAAGGTGATAAAATAATAACAACAAACCTTTATCAGAAGCATATTATATGTGCCAATCAATGTTCCAAGTGCTTCACATGTTACATAATCCTTATCTTTAAAACAACACTGTGAACTAGCTAGTGTTATCTGCATGTTACAAATGCATAAACTGAAGCAAAGGGAGATTGAGGGACTTTTTAAGTTTAGGAAGCAGGTGGAAGAAGCATGATTTGAACCTAAGCAGTTTATTTCAAGAATCTATGCAGATCCACTTCTTTATAACAATTGTTTAGTGGTACTATTGGTATTTCTCTGTCTATATTTATTTTTAAATTCCAGTTCCAGAATTGCAGAGAATTTATGGAGCTTCGTCAACCCATTTCGTCCCATCATTCCAGATGTGGAGCATCTGTGAAAACTTATAGTATATAATACATAATCATATATAAGAAAAGAAATATATCATAACAGTTATAATGTTAATACCTCAAATAATATATAAGCTCTAGACTATGAGTTCCCACCTATTTTAATGCACCTGTGTCAGTTTCATTGAACATTTACAGAACTGAAAACTTGGTACTTAAGTAAACAAGGGGGAAATGCCCAGAGGCTTTCACATCTTCTCTATGGATGTAGGAGAAGGCAAGAACAGATACATTCACACTACACACACGCAAATATTCGTATTTGTATAAATTAATTTTTAACAGAGCATTCTGAAAGTCAAAAGGAGCTCATGATACATTTTTCCTTCAGAAAATAAGCAAGTCTTAATGAAAATATGTCTGTTTATCTAGGTTTGGAAGGATAGAATGAACAAAAACATAGAGCAAGAGTATGAATGACTTGGGGAAATCATCTATAATCCAGGATAGTTGGAGGATGTACTTCCAGGAGCAGCAGATTAAAGTCTCATGTACCCTGTTGTGAATTTTCAGTGTTATTTTGTGGTAGTGATTAGGAGTGACAACCTAACTTTACTTTTTTCTAGCTTTGTGACTTCATGTTAGTCACTTAACTTCTCTGCTTCAGGTTCCCATCATAAAATAAGCCTAATAATGTTATCCACTATTCAATGTTGTTGTGATATTTAAATTAGTTTTTACTGGTTGAGCATTCCTAATCTGAAAATCAAAAATCAAAACTATTCCAAAATCCAAAATATTTTGAGCACTGGCATAACATTCAAGTGGAAAATTTCACACCATGGAACTTTGTCTAATGCAAAAATGTATTTAAACTACTGTATAAGATTACCTTTGGACTACTTATATGAGTTGTATATGAAAAATAAATGAATTTTGTGTTTAGACCATCATCAGGATACCCTATGGTGTATATGCAAAGGTTCCAAAATCCAAACATCCAACATAGTCCAAATTCTGAAAATCCAAAACAATTCTGGTCCTAAGCATTTTGGTAAGGGATTCTCTCTCTGCTTTCTCTCTCCATATATGCAAAAAAAGCATACATATATTTATATATTTACCTAATGTAGAAGTATTATATGTTCAGTCGATTCCAGGTGGCTGGGGGCAGGGCATCAGGCAGCCCACACATGAAAGGAAGAACCAATCAGATACTGGCAGACAAGCCCCAATGGCATCCTGCAATCACCTGATGATTGATGGAGTCACCAGCCAATCTCCAAAGGACAAGGCCCCCAAACTTCCACTGGCAACCCCAGACTATAAAGTCGCTGCCCAGCTGGGCCGCATGCCTCTTTACTGCCCACCCTCTCTATGGCGGTGCAGCTGAAACTAACCCAAGAGGGTCCGATTCCAATAAAAAAGCATGCACGCTGAACACCTGTGTTTTTCCTGTTTTTTACATTTATTGCCGGAATCTAGGAAGGGTTTTTGAGCCTCCCTCTACCAGGGTTGAGATCCACCCTCTCCCACAGATGAACCAGAAACTCCTGCACTGCTCTGTTTCCCTTCAACCAGGCAGACAGTGGGGTAAGTTCTGTGGCCTTTCCCTTGGCCTTCCAATATCACTCTTCGGTCCAGGGTCTGTTGGTTAACTCACCTGTGCCACAGACCTCCCTGCCAAATCCATTTAGGACTCCAGCAGACTGTAGAGACATCTCAGTCTCTGGCTTGTCCCACCTGTTCCATTCCGGGCCCCTGCAAGCTAAGGAGATGTCCCAGTCTTGGCCAGCCCACCGGTTCCTCAGGCAAGCATGATCAGAAGTTAGGACGCCTCCTGTTTGCCCCTAAGTAATACTGAAAGGCAATAGGGAATGCTAATTCCTGTCTATACTTTCAAATACTCACTGATTTGGGCATTTACTGTTACCTGACAGGGAAATGGTCAAAAATGCCATATGTTTAGGCTTTTTGGGATCTGTGCTCTCTCCACCATCTTCCTCCTCTCCCTCCCGTCCATCCCCCTTACTCGGACCAGTCCTCTACCTCGTCTCTTTACACAAGTTATCAAATGGGCACACTCCTTTACCCCACATGCTTTTTTTCCAAAAGGCAATTTCCCAATTCCTCTCCCCTACCTGCTTGCTGGTCCCTGCTTCGCTGCTGCTGCTGAGTCTGGAGCTGCTGGACACCCGCACAGAGCTCATCACCAGGAATGCTGTCCTGGCTCAGAGCCGCCAGGACTGCAACACATTCAAGTTCACGCTGTGCACCCTGCAGGACCTGCACAAGACATATAGCCTGGATGTGCAGACAGAGAAAAGTGTCACTTTTAAATCCAAACCACTGTAACATTTCCCCATACCCTGAGGTTCCATTCTTTAAGTTTCAGAAATGAGGAGGGAAAGCAGAAGGAATTTGAGATATGCAAACTGCTCCAGGTTCCAAGCCTTTTGAAATGTTTAAGAGGGATGCATTCTTTTGCAAAGGTCTGTGCTTCCCACCCTCCACCAGCCTGCTAGCCTGGGAGCTCCTCTTAGCTCCACCCACTTCCCCACTTACTTACGTCAATCCTTTTCCTCTTACCCTCCTGCAGCTCAAATCCCTCTGCCTATAGCTATATATGGCTCCTCCTCCTCCTTCAAACCCTCCCACCTCATTCCCTCTATATCTAAAACTGTTGCTTATTAGTGTTTTGCAAAAGTATTACTTCTAACAGAAAAAACTGAATTAAGACATGCCATCACCTACAGGACAGATAAGATCTAATGCTGACTTCTACTGTTATTAAATAAAAGGGATAACTACAAAACTGTAACATTGTATTTCCACTTTAAGACTGGTGAAACTGACCTGCTGGATTCTTATCACCAAATCAAGGAGACCAAAGTTAAGGCAGTTAAAGCATTAAGGAAAATAGTCAACATTTTGATGCTTGCTCTGTTCGGTCAACAAATCTCAGGGGACGATGGAACTTCTCTACAGGCTTGAAAACTCATGACCTCCGATCAGGGGGATATGGTCACCCTAGAGAACAGAAAGCCAACCAGTGAACATTCTGCAGAAGATGATTATTCATGGGCAGTGTCCCTGATGTTTCCAAGTGAAGCAACATATGGTCAGCAAGACCCTGATCTATCCTGGCAGATGATACAACTGGTAAAAAGCCAAGAGGCTTTTCAGGAGTTCTCCAAGAATGACCCTGGCAAATCTCAGCTGACTTGCAGCAATAAATAGGAACAAGATAAATTTTGATGGAGTTGGTCTTAAACATCTGGCAGGAAAGTATAACCAAAGCTCAATCCTACATGGACATTTAGCAACAAAGGCAATGGCCCTTTTTAAAACATTACTTGAGATGCATGCTTAAAAGCTAAATGCCACCTTTAGATGGGGTTCCCCTAATCTGGTTTGCTCAGACCCCTTCCTAGAACAACAACTCCAAGAGGCAGTAGAGGCATCTGCTGACTCTCTGGACTCCCTACAAATAACATCCATTGCCTAAATTTTCTTACAGAACCACTGAGCACTAGATCTCCTGACAGTGGACAAAGGGGGACCATGTGTATTCCTAAAAGAGGAATGCTGCTACTACATTGATGAAACTGGCCTAGTCAAGAAAAATGTCAGAACTCTCAGACATCTGAGTAAGAGGCTTAAGCAGCAACAACCAGACGACCTTTGGCCATGATGACTAAACTCCACTCTTGTCACCTGGCTGACCCCCATCCTTACTCCCAGATTAATGATCAGACTCCTTCTAATAATTGCTTCTTGTCTATTCAGATTCCCCCAAAGCCACATAAGTGAGGTTTGCTAGAATAACATACAACCAAATGCTCTTGCACCCTTACAGTCGCCTCTCTACCAATGAATCAGCAGCACCCAAACCTTCCTCTCCCCCACAACACCCCATAAACAGCAGGAAGTAGCCAGATGGAAATCAATGCTCTATATCACCAAAAAGGTCTGAATGTTAGGTTGATTCCAGGCAGCTTGGGGCAGGGCATCAGGCAGCCCACATGTGAAAAGAACAATCAGACGCTGGCAGACAAGACCCAATGGCATCTCGTAATCGCCCGATGATTGATGGAGTCACCAGCAAATTCCCGAAGTACAAGGCCCCCAAACTTTCTCTGCCCACCCCAGACTATAACGTCACTGCCCAGTCAGCATCACGCCCCACTTCCCCTGCCTGCCCTTACTATGGTGGTGCAGGTGAATCTGGCCCAAGAGCCACTGATCCCAATAAAAAGATTTTGCTTAGCTGCTTTTAGGCCTGACTCTTTCTCAAACATCCGCACCTGAACATATGATGCCAAACACCCGTATTTTTCTGATTTTTTACAATATACAATGTATATTTATATGACATATATTATATATTCATATATATGTACCTGTGTAAATTAGAACAGTGTCTGGCGCATAGTAAGCACTATGTACATGCTGGCTATTATTTTTTTTCTGAGCCAAAATAAACCTTTATTCTTTTTAAGTCAATTATTCTCAGGTATTTTGTCACAGTGATGGAACGGTGCCTAAATCAAATTATCTTTTGCTTTATTTGACTGTAACCATATCACACAAACAGCAAACTTCATAAATCACAAGGTCACAGCTTTACTCAAATTACATAGTACCTCATATTATGATGTGACTTTCAAACACTTATGTGGACTCCATGTTCAGGAAAACAATTTAAAAAGCAAACAAGTAAATGAGAGTTAATTTATTAAAAGGCTATCATGCTTTGAATCTCTCTTCCATTTGTTGAGTTGCCCTGTGGTGTTTCCTAGAACTCCAGGAGAAGAGTTTGTAATCCTCCATGTACATACTGGAAGCCTATTCCTATAACAGGGAAAGAACAGCTTTCTACAGCCTAGATCTTTCTCCTGAGTTCCAGTCTCCAATATTTAGTAATTACTTAACCTATCTACAGCAATGCCTGTCCAATGGCATCTATAAACTGACATGTCTATAAAAAACTCTTGATTTCTTCCTCTCTGATCCCATAACTTACAAATCTATCTCTCTGATGTGATAAATAGCCCCACATTTCATTTTGTTATGAAACCAAACCCTTGAATCCTTCCTGTCTCTCACTTCATATTTATTCTGCACTGCTTAAAATCTCTTCCGTCTTATCCCATTCACTTAACATAAAATATAAACTGCTAAATATGGGAATGTAATACAGCATGTGATTTGGCCTGACCTTAGCCTTCTTCTCCAGTCTTGCATCTATTCCTCCATGGTCTCTTTCTTCCTAGGGTGTGTCAACCTGCTTCCCTCTTCAGGGATTTTGTATGTGATGTTCCCTCTCATCTTTTTTAATTACTGTAGTGGAGGTTGCTGTTATTTGCAATGGAGGTATTCCTAACATCTGGAGTTTCATTGCTGACTTGATATTATAGGAACAGTTTTGTCCTACACTTTCATGACTTTTCTTTCAGCTAACTCTTATGGCTTGCAAATCCTCCAGCCACTTTGCTCTGCTACTTAGGACATTATCTGCCCAATGAGCTCTTTTGAAGAGCAAACCAGAAGCAGGATAATGGGTGAAGTTTTTGGGTTTTTTTGTTTTTGTGCTTCATGAGGGAACATGGACTTGACCCAGGAGACCATTAATGTTTAAGCAAGAGTATGTTCTTAGAATTTTCATTACAAATAGATCTGTCATTCATATATAGTATAGTTTAGTCCCCATTTTAGAGAGGATAAATTTTAGGCTTAGGAAACTCAGTAAACATGCATATTATAAGGGGAAGAAGCCAAAATCCTAATTCTTCCACCTCATAATAACTCCCTTTACTGAGTGAAATGTATAAGATTTCTTAACCTCAATATCTGTTTATTCTTTGCTTAAAATCATTTATTATGCTTAAAATCATTTACAATATGCTTACAATGAAGAAATAAAGACCTTTTCTATCTTCTTTAGAGTTTATAGTGTTGAGTAGGCTTTAATCTGATTTCTAATTAGTATCCATTTCTCTCTCACTGAAGTGATGTTTTTCATTTTCCCATTCTTTCCTCCTGTGAAGAACATAGAGGGGAACAGACTCCACCTTTGCCATTGCATGAAAATTGCCCAAGTTTCAGTTTGAGAGAAGACTGACCATTCTTGTGGCAGCTAAATTGGGTTGAACGACAAGTAGGAATTTGACCAACAGCTATACTTAACATTGTTCCTACTTCATGAAAAAGTGTTCTAAGGATTCTGGTTACACACACTATCACCAAGTTTCCAAGAGAAGAGAAACTGAACCAATGAAGCTATGTGAACCTCACCCCAAAAGAACATTTGTCCAGACACTCAATGGCTTCTTTAATATTAAAAGAGAGGAAAAGAAAACATTTATACATTCTCAGAGGTTTAAGCATTCATTCACTGTGTCATCTTTAAAAATATTGCATTAACCCCAAGGGTAATAATAACAACATTTTTGGTTTAAGGATTATTTTGAATAAAGGAAACATGATCTTACACAGTAAATACTGCTGGGTCGTATAGCAGATGCATAATAAATTCAGTGATGGAAAATAATGATTAATACCAGTAAACACTTAAATAGGACCAGACATTCTCAAACCACATTCATTTTAACCTTGTAAGAACTCTGTGATTAAATGGAGAACAGGTACCCATGTGACAAACGAAGAAAACTAAAGCACAGAGGCTAAATAATTTGTTAAAGTATTTAAAGGTTATACTGGGATTAGGATCCATGTTTCTAAGCTCCCAGGCTCTGTACTTACCATTAATTATACTCATGAGGTAAATAAAAATCAACTAAAACACAAGCTTAGAAGTCAGACAGATGGGGCTGGAGTGGTGGCTCAGTGGTTAAGATGTTAGTACAGAATGTGCAAGGAACCGGGTTCAAAACCCAGCACCACATACACAACTAAATGTCAGAGAAACAAAGGCTAAAGGAAAAACTAAATAAAAATTGATTCTCTCACTCCCACACTTTCTTTAAAAAAGAGGAGGAGGAGGAGAAAGAAGAAGAAAAAGAAGAGAAATAAGAAGCGGAAGAGGAAGAAGAAGCCAGACAGATGGAGGTACAAACCTTTTCTGGTGAGTATTCATTTGCACTTTTAATGATGAATGTCCAAGTAAAAAATAAAGCATACACTGAGGCTTATCCAAGCCATATCTAGGTTCACTCCTGTTAGCTTTTAATTTGTATGAAGTGTTATTTGGCTTCCTCTGGAATACAAGGTCAGAGATTTAAACATGATATTAATTCAGACTTTTAGATCTGACTCATGTGCAGAATGAATATAATACTCACAAGTGTCTTTGTATAAACAGTGACAGAAAACGTGTGCTAAAGTAAGGGATTCTGACACATTTGTGTGTGTGTGTGTGTGTGTGTGTAAAATTAGGCAAATTACTTGTAACTTTGTACCTCACTTTCCAATGTGTAAAAATCTTAAGTCTCTACTGAATGGGGATTGTTACAATTAACGGTAAGAAGGCATGGAAAGCACTTGTATACTTGGTTTTCAATAAATGTCAGCTATTAATCTAATTTTTACAATTGTATTAATTAGAATGGGTCCTTCCCTCATGTGTGACAAACTCACCTTACTCTAGCAGTGGGCAGCTTTCCTCTTGTTTTAATTACTTTTATTTTATTTAATTATTTCCTGAATGAGTTCCCATATGGTAGCTAGTTCTCAGCTAGTATTTCTATTGGTCTAACTTTCCATTGCTTTACAGAATTAGGATTCAGACAGATTACAATGATAGAGACAGCCAATGTCATTTTGACAAATGATTTTCATTTTTTAAAATATGTTCATAAATTTCCTCAGAAAATTATGATTTACTTTGTCATGGCAAGAGATCACAACAAGGTTACACTTGGAAAATATATATGCACTTTGTCTGTTGACTGAATTTATCTGGTAAATAGCCATTGGGTACCAAGAGGTACTCACCTTTAAGAAACTTACAGTTCAATAGAGAGAAAGGCATGTCAACAAATAATCCCAACAGTGGAAATTATGTGTTTCCCTCTTTAATCTGAGTTTGAGATAAATGCTTGCATGCAAGTGGTTTGTTTGAGAACATGAGCAAGAAAGCAGGTAAGGAAGACAGGGAAACTGAATAGGGAAAAGGAGAAAAGCATCTGAAAGATGTGTTGCCCACTGCTTCAGGCTACTGGAGCTTGATTTTATTGGATTTCCCAAAGAAGAATACAAAATGTTCGTCAGGGCTATTTGCTCAATAGACAAAGAGAGATGTGTTTATTCTCTACCTCTTATCGCCTAATGGTTCAAGTGTGGTCCTACCAACCTTCATTCTTACACACTTCCTAATGGCCCACTATAGGTATTGAACTAATATGCATAGTCATTCTATACTCTGCATTGGAAGAACCATGGAGCATAAAAGGAAATATACAAGTTATTAAACTAAAGATGAGACACTTCCAAGTTACAATTTGTTAAAGCTTGTCCAAATCTAAGTAGATCTTTTTGCAACTAGAATGGTTGATATAAGACATGGGGTTTAGAATATATGAAATTGTACACAAGAGTTGTCTGATATCACCCACTTTTCACATTCCAATTATAAGATGTATGTCTTTTCTATCAAACTTGAAAGATTGTGATGTATAACCCACTGGCTCTATTTTGGAACCCCTCCCCCCTGAAGATAGTAACTCCCTCACCTGTGTATGCCCACCTCTTTCCAAGTACCCCTTCTGGTACCCACACATTCTCTTTCAGTGAACTTTGCTGACTCACTGCAACCCTCACCACATGTGTGGAGAGACCCCCATCCCCACTCTCTCCCAGTCACCATCTACTACCTTTTATCACCTGCCTCCACCTTATCTCAGTCAATAGCGCAGACTGTGCACCTGAGATCCTCCAATTAGAGTGAAGGGCAGTATCACACCAGGTCGGAATTAAAAACCACTCATTTCCTTGCTGTGGTGCATTTTCTTTCACTCTTCAGCTGAAGTAAATTTTCTGCCTTGCTCACCCACACCCATCCATGTGTTTGATTTCATTCATAACAGTTTGGTACCCAACGTGGGGCCCTACAAGTTGCCTGGGGGTCATGAGGCTCCTCTCCTAATGTCACACTCCCATATATGGAAAAAGTACTCAAGGACATTAAACTCCTCATTGATCTCAACACAATAATACTGGGGGACTTTAATATTCCATTATCAAAAATAGATAGATCATCAAAGCAAAAAGTCAACAAAGATCTTTCTAACTTAAACAACTACATAAATCAACTGGACTTACAGAATATTCCATCCCAAATCGGCTGAGTTTATGTTCTCAGCAGCTCACAGATACTTCTTCAAAATATACCACATTCTAGTCCACAAAGCTAACCTTAAAAAATATAAAAAACTGATACAGTTCCATGTATCCTGTCACACCACAATTGTATGATCTTAGCAATGAACAGCAAGAAAAACAATAGAAACTACTCAAATACTTGGAAATTGAATAATACCCTCTTAAACGAAGAATAGCCAACATTATGGTTAATGGAGAAAGACTGAAAGCATTTCCACCGAATTCAGGAACAAGACAAATTTGTCCACTTTCACCACTCTTATTTAATATAATCCTTGAAACCATAGCCAGAGCTATCAGATAAGAGGAGGAAATCAAAGGAATTTGAATAGGAAAAGAAGAAGTCAAGATGTCTCTGTTTGATAATGACA
>PVKS010045417.1:0-13808 GCA_004027875.1 Aplodontia rufa
TTTTGATTTGCATTTCCCTTATAACTAATGATGTAGAGCATTTTCTCATATATTTGTGGGCTTTCTGGACTTCCACTGGAGAGAAGTTCCTTTTGAGTTCTTTAGCCCATTTATCGATTGGATTATTTGCGAGTTTGGACTTTAGTTTCTTTAGTTCCCTGTATATTCTGGATATTAGCCCTCTGTCTGAGGTGTAGCAAGCAAAAATTTTTTCCCATAACTTTATAATTTTTAAAAGCTCTTTTTCCCTACTCTAAGAATTGCTGGCATAGTATTCCACCATGTCATTCCTACCTAATTTGTCACAGATTTTATTCCAAATATATGTTTTATGTTCATTATATTTTCTTTTAATCTCCTAAACTCCAAGAATTTCTTTGAATTCAATTCTGAACCCAATTCCTATTATAAATTCCTATAATAAATATATGTATCTACACACATACACATGCACACACATGCAAAACATAATTTTGCATTAAAAGAACTTTATACAGCTCTAAACTAGTAGAAATTCAGCAGTATATTTGCCCTGTTTTGTGTTTTAAATCTCAGCTTAGATGTTAACTTCCCAAAAGTATTTGCTGGGAAAAAAAATCCTCTAGCTATTTAGAATACAGTGGCCTATTTATTTTCTCCATGAAGTTATTCACATGTGATATTTTGAAATTATTTAATTGTGGTTCATGCCTCTTCTAATAAAATGAAAGCTTCATGAAGACAGGGACCATTTCTTTCTTTCTGTGTGTTCCATTAGACCAACACATTGGAGAGGTTTAAAAGTTAATTATTTGATACGCAAACATGTATTTTTATTTCTCTATAAACACACAAGCACATATCACATAAAGGCATTTAAGCAAATCTTCTTACCACCCTAAATTCTTGATATTATCACATAAACTGAGACAATTATACCAAAACAGTCAACTGATCAAAAATAAAAAATGTAACAGATTCACAGGTAACAAATTAATGAAGACAGTCTGAAATGGACAGCGGATTGTAAAGTTTTCTATTGCTGTGTAACAACATGACCACAAATTTAGCAGCTTAAATCAAGGCCCTCGCAGTTTCTTTGTGTCAGGAGGATGGATGGGTGCTCTGGTGCATGATATCATACGGTTGCAACCAAAGTGTCAGCCCAGACTGTACTTCACCTGAAGATGTCTGGGGAAGGACCCATTTCCAAGTCCACACAATTGCTGGCCACCTCCAGTTCCTGGTGAGCTATCACACTGAGAACCTCAGTGTCTTGTTGATTGTTGGCTGAAAGACACTTGCCATGTGAACCTTCTCTGTATGGTTGCTTTCTTCAAAGTCAGCAGAGGAGAATTTTGCAAGACTGGGTTTATAGTCTGTCTAGCTGAACCACATACCCCACAGCCCTTGTAATATTCTGTTGTCTAGAAGCAAGTCACAGGCCCTATCCATACTCAAAAAGAGGGGACCAAACGGTTTGGATAAGTGTCCTCCAAAGATGCATGTGTTGAAGGCTTGGTTGCCAGCCTATGGGTAATGTTAGGAGGTGTAAAAGCTTTTAAGATGTTGGCCCCAGTGGGAGAAAGTTAGGTCACTAAGGGCATGCTTTGAAGGGGGCATAGGAACCCCAGCTCCTTCCTGTCTCTCTTGCTTCCTGGCTGCCATGAGGTTAGCAATTTCTTCCACTACACACTCCTGCCATGATGTACCTCACCACAGGCACAAAAACAACAGGGCCAACCAACCATGGACTGAAAATTCTCAACTTGTGAGCCAAAATAATTCTTTCCTTCTTCTAAGATAATTATCTCAGATGTTTTTGTCACAGTGACAGAAAGCAGGAAACCCAGAATACAGGAATCAAGGAGGCATCCTTAGTTCACCACAAAGCAGTCATTCAGAGCCTGGATTGTTTAAGATGAATGAAATATTTCTGGTAGTAAAGAATATATCCAAACTCACTAGTTCCTCCAGGGCTTAATGAATAAGACATTAAAATAACTTGCACAAGCAGCTTAGGTGGTAATAGTCACCTAGGAAGGTTTATAATGGTGTTTTATGACAGGAGATTAAAGAAATGTGAATGTCTTCAGAGCTTTAGCCAAGATAGATGAATAAGCAAGTAGCATAAAAAACAGCTGAAGACTCTATGTATAAGAAGCCAAATTGAAATCAAAGGTGTATGAGGGAGATCTCATAACAGTCCTGCCTTTGGGCTGGTCCTTGTCACTGAGGGTAAAGTATATTCCCCTGACCATTGGGCTTTGGGTTTGGTCCTGGGAGTCGTTTTTACCAATTACATGTGGATAAAGATGACTATATACCACCTCTGAGGAGAGACTGTAAGAGGCATTATAAGTTTTCGTTTGCCCCTTTTACTCTTGCCATTCATGAGAATGATTCATTGCAGAGTGAGCAGGCAAGCCAAGCCTAGCAAAGCCTGCAGAGCCATGGCCAACCCTCAGACATATAAAAAATAAATAAATATTTATTGTCAAAAGTTGTTGAATTTTGGAGTTGTTGGTTGTAGAACAGTCCATCAACAAAAAGTTGATGAATGCATTGTAGAATTTTCTGAGTAACTGATCAATAAAATAAGAAGTGACTTAGTATGTTCCCAACAAAATTACATTTGAAAATTTTTCCATACATCTTTATATGCCCACTCTGAAATCTGAAAACATGGTTTCCTCTTCTCAGAATGACCTCCACTGGAGTTTTAGGAGATCATCAAATAACTTCTCTCCTATTTCACCTGAGTTCAGGATGTGGTGAGAAGTAGACAGAAGTCAAAGCAGATAAAGACTAACAAGTCACCTTTATTATTGTTAATTTACTATGATTATTATGTAGAAAGGCTGAAAGGTGAGAGCCAGAGTCCCACTTAGATGAAGCCCAGAGTTAAGCTTCCCAGTGAAACACAGACAGACAAGGACAAACACAGTCTTTGCTCATGACGGCAAGACTTTAGCCTGTTGCAGAGTAGACCTGAGCTGAGCTCCATCTTCCAGACTCATCAGTCTGATAAGTCACCTCCTCACTTGCTTAGGAGAGACAGCTGGGGAAAAACAAATATGAGGAGCTTTGGAAAGAACTTTTGTGTTCTAGAATCATCAATCTCTCCTACCCCAGTATTTTCACAACATTGTAATTACAGCCCTCTATAGGATTAGTTAATATTCAAGCTATTTATCTTTACCTGTTCCTGTCACTCAACTGTGACTCCCTGAAGAACAGGGGACACAGTTCAATCATTTTAAAATCTCCATGGTACAGAGTACCCATAGAAAACAGGCATCAAGCAAATGTGTGTGAATTGAATTTTCATGTTCTTTGCTGAAAGTTATTCCTTGCCTATCAATGAGAAATAACTAGAGACAGGGAAATGAAGTGATAAACACAAGGCAACTAATTGGGTTTCGTTTTAATCCAAACTTAGGAGATTCTCATATTCTCTTGATAGTAGAAAACCAAATGCCCCATGCCTGGAGACCTGACACTTGAGGCACATCCCTTCCCAGAGCACTGGATTTGTGCCCAGATGAGCTCATTTTCTGGCAGCACCTGTTAAGATTTATCTTTGATGTATTAATTCCATACAACTACAAATCATAGTTCATATATCAAAGAAGATATAGAAGTTGTGTACCCAGCTTAATAAAACAGATATTAATCTCAGGATGATTTGAATGTAACATACTCCAAAATACATTCTTAAATTACCTCCTAGATTTTCTGACCCAGCACTTGTCACTTTTAAATAAATATTGGCAGAAGACCACTTTCTAAGAGTCAAACTTTAAACAAAACTAACCATACATCCACTCCAAGATGAAAAATTTCAGTCCCTCGCTCTAAAAGTTGTGTTTCTGTTCCAAGAGAAAACAACTGCAGTAATTGAAAATTCCTAAACTCACTAGACAGTGTTTCTTTCTGAGAATAGATTTCAACTTCATAGAAGTGAGCAGTGCTGAGGTCAGAGGAGGCGACTCTGTGATTCAAAACATGTACCCAAACAGGTAATGGACTAGAATTAGGAAGTATTCAGCAAGGAAGTATCTGCAGGCAGGTAAGGCAGCACAGCCCCAACCAGGCTAAATAGCAGCTTTCAGCAATCCACTTGGCAATGCCATTCGAGAGGAGATTGCGGTCTCAAGGGGTCAAGATTGGTCTACAAAGGGTCAAGAAAACTTATCATCTATCACCCATGATCACAAAAATGCCCAAAAGCAGGGACAACAAAACAAAAATCTTGTAGAAAATAAGAAAATGTAATAGTCCTATTTCTTCCCAAAAATGGTAAAAGGTGAAATGTAGCTGAGAACACAATATTAGGTGTCAAGTGTAGACTCTCAAACTGAATTAAAAACAGTAGCAAACAAGACTGCCATATACAAATGCCAGGAAACAGGCACTCTGCACAGGCTGCTTCCATGTTTTGTTTTGTAATTCCAATATAAGCTCTGTTGGAAGTTACTTGCTATAGATTAGTGCTATGGTACAGATAGGATGTGTCCCCCAAAAGCTCATTTGTGAGACAAAGCAAGGATTTTCAGAGGTGAAATGATTGGATTATAAGAGTTGCAGCCTAATCGGTGGATAAATCCACCAATGGATCAACTGTAGGCAAATAGGATGTTGCTGGAGGAGGTGGAGAAGGGGGCATACCTTTGGGATTTATGTTTTGCCCCTGGTGAGCAGAACTCTCTCTGCTTCCTGGTGGCCATATCCTGAGCTTCTTTCCTCTACCATGCTCTTATGCCAAGATGTTCTGCCTCACCCCAGACCCAGAGGTATGGAGTAGTCTGTCTACAGCCTGAGATCTCTGAAACCATGAGCCCCAAATAAACTTTCCCTCCTCTATGTTGTTCTTGTCAAGTCTTTTAGTCACAGTGATCAAAAAGTTGACTAACACAATTAGAATCATATAATGTCAGAGTTGTGGAGGACCTCAGTGATCAGCTAGGACACCTCCCGGTCCACCCATCCCCAATGTGGTCACCCACACTTTATGTTCAAGGAGCTAAAGCCCAAAGCTAAAGCTAAAGTTCAGAGATCAGCTAGGACACCTCCCAGTCCACCCATCCCCAATGTGGTCACCCACACTTTATGTTCAAGGAGCTAAAGCCCAAAGAGAGATGGGACTTATTCTCTGGCTGAGTATTTTTTTCAGTTGAGCTAAAGAATGACTCAATCCTAAAAGTTCAATTCTACTGGAGAGAGGCTAACGTGGTTGGTAGTTCTGGCTCTGCCATTCATTAGTTGAGTGCACTTGAATAAATCAGTTAAATTCAGTTACCTTGGGTGTAACATGGAAATAACATCTGCCTCACAAATGTGAGTATTAATTAAAATGATATTGTAAAATTATTATTACAAAATGATTAGTTCATTGCTTAGCACATCATTAATTATTATTTTTATTCTTTATCCTTTAACAACGAATGTATGATGATGCACCTAACTCAGTTGGGTCCTCTGCATGATTGGGAAGGCCTTTCATTTGTCCGTGGAGGGCCATTTCATCCTCTGCTCACTCAGCATAGAGGATTTTCTGAAACCCCATCACTCATTGTATGACCCTACTATGTTCCTTCCATCTCACTTATTCTCCTTTCTTCTACCACCATGTAAAGGAAGTTGCTAACACACATCCTATCAATCTACTTTCTGTTTTTCTTTCATTTCACCTTCTAAACACACTTAACCTCTCCCTTTCACTTTTGTCACATAGGCTGGCCCATCCTTATCTACACTCTTTCTTCTTAATTTTCAGCTCACTCTCTTCTGTCCTCAGTTTGAAGAAAACAATCCAAACCTCCTGCAATCTAAGAACAATAACCATAGTTAACTCAGTTCCTATGGAAATACCTTGTTTTTGTTTTGTTTTTAATATTCTTGGTAGGTGGGACTTTTTTTTCTATCAATTGTCTTGTAAGAATAAGCTGCTGTTGCTCCCCATCTACCATTCTGCTTTGTTCATATAATCTGTGTTCTCTCCACCACTGTAAAGGTGAAAGTCCGACCTGAGAACACCAAAGACCTCCTAACTGCCAGACCCAGAGTTTTGTTCAATCTCCCCCCTTCCTAGGCCTCATGAAAGCAGTGAGCCCTGCTGGACACCACCCCTCCTTACTGATCTCATCCCTTCGTTTTCCCCAGCACCTGTCTTCCCTTCTCCCTCTTCTTCCTCCATTTTCTCCCCACTTGTTTTTATTGTCTTTTTCTGGTTTTGTTTCTGTTTCACTAATTTTTCCAGTGTTGGTTATGATCATAATTCTATCTTTGGTCCTCTTCTCCCTTCATTTACCTGCTTTGGTTTTACCTGCCTCTGTTGACCTCCCATTTGTTACTCTCTTCCACAGCTTCTCACCTGTATTCTAGTTCCACCCAGTATTTCTAAAGCACCTCAGACTTAACATGTGCACAGAAAGCTGTTTCTGCTCTCACTCCCATCCTATCAGTCTCCATTAATGGAGCCTATTGTGCAACTAAGGAGAATCTCATTACCTTTTCCTACAGCCAACCTCTATGCCAAATCAAACCAGTTCCCACATCCTACTGGCTGGGGCTAGAGCAGTGGCTCAGCAATTACGGCACATGCATGAGGACTGGGGTTTGTACCAAGCACCACATGCACAAAGGAATATCAGAGCAATGAAGGCCACATGAAAAACTAAATTAAAAAAGTAATTCTTTCTTTCTCTCTCTCTCTCCCTCCCTCCACCCCCCTCCCCCTCTTAAAAAATTAAAATCTCCCTGTGGTCCAGACCCTTTTCTCCACTCCCAAAGTCATGGCTTTAGTGGGTTTCTCATTTCAGAGTGAGGTTATGATGTAGTTTCCAATGTGATTTTAACTGGCCATAGCTTCCCCACTTCAGTACAACCTCTATGCACTAACCAGACCTGAAAATCAATATGAACATAAATCTGTTGAGCACCTGAATTATAACACAAAGTCCACCTTCCATAAAGTGACATAGGTATCTTGAAAGAACCCAGCCTCACTTACCTCTCTGTCCACATCTCCTTCATTTTCCCCACATCATTGATAAATCACTCTTCATGTCTCACCATTCCTAAGCACGTTGTGCTCTCATGAATCCTGACCCTTCACATGCCAGACTCGTTGTCTCAAACATCAGTCCCCTTGTTCTCTTTCTGTTGCCATCCTTAGCAGCCATCTCAAATGTCACCCTTTCAGTGAGATGCCCCCAGGCGAATCACAGCCCTGGTACTTTGTTCACACCTCTGATCAGAGCTTGTATATAGTGGCGCTGTGATAAAACATTTTCATGTACCTGTCATTACTGTGGCACTGGCAGTCCTTCATGGCAGGTATTACCCCTCTTCATCTTTTATTTCAGCACCTATTAGAAAGCTCTGCTACACTACATGATTGAATAAACAATTACAAGATAAATAAATGACTACATAGTAGAACACAGCCAACATAGATTTCTGCCTTTATTGCCTTTTCAATTGTATTGATATAAAATTGCATTCATTATAACCGACAATTAAATGACTAAGTAGTGAAATTGACTGCTCCAATAACAAAACAGCAACTTACCATTCAGAAGATTTTTGTGAGATCAACAGTAGCAGTCATGTAGGAAAAATGGGGGTGGAGAGGATCCAGGCAGAAGTGGCCTCAGCCCACAGCTGCAGAGTTACACAAGAGCACATCCAAATATACCTTACCTGTGTTAGTCAGCTTTTCATCTCTGTGACAAACACCTGAGATAAACAACTTGAAAGGAGGAAGGTTTATTTTGTCTCCCAGTTTCAGGGGTTATAGTTCATGGTCACTTGGCCATATTGCTTTGGACTTGTGGCAGCACAATGTATCATGGTAGAAGCACATGGCAGAGGAGGCCTGTTCATTTCATGTGGCTGGGAAGCAAAGAGAGAAGGGAAGGAGCCAGGGCCCCCATATTCCTTCAAGAGCATGCTTCCATGACCTAACTTCCTCCTTCTAGGCTGCAACTCCTAAAGCTTCCACCACCTGCCAATAGCACCATGGGATGGGGACCAAGACTTTAGCACAAGTGCCTTCAGATCTGAACTGTAGCACTTCCCAAACCTCCTACACTGGAAATGGGTTCAGAAGAGAATGCATCATACCATAGATGTGGAGAGGAAATGAGGTCAGGCAAAGAATGCATAACTTGATACAATTTTTATGCTAAAAAAAAGCTAGATATTCCAGGAGGTAAGCAGAAACCAGAAAGGAATGCAGCCATTTCAGCAAAGCATACTGTGGGCAGATGACTGGTAACCAGAAACTTTACCCTACCATCCCTTTAGAACTTAAAATCAACCCCAAAGAGAGGACAGGAGAAGATAAATGGAAATGATGAACCAAACTCTCAATTATTTAAGAGGACTCTGAACTAGTGAAGGTAGATTTTTTATACTGAAAACATAAAGAATTAGACCAAAATTAATTCTGCTACAGAAAATATTATTTGGCATTTTTGTTCACTTGAAGTAGTGAAATGAGAAACATTCCATCTGCTACATAAAGTAGACTTTTATATTCCAAATACAGTTCTCCCCATTCTAGGAAGAAAAAACTCTTATTTTTTCCCTGTATCTTCCTCTGGGTTCCCTCTTTGATTTTTTTCCTTCCATTCTAATTAATGATCTTCTTGAAAAGAAGCTCATGATGGGCCTGTTCAAGTTCCTGTTTTATTATTCCTTTCTATTTCATTAGGCACCAGATCTCTTTTCCTTCCTTGAATCCCTCAGTTGCTTTGATTTCCCTGATATTGCTCTGAGCATCACCTCCTACCTTTCTGACTCTTCTTTTGTGTGGTCTGTCTGCTCTTCCCACATGAAATGGGGCTCTCTGTCTTTAGCCTGAGTTTTCTGTTTATATATGACTTTCCCCAGGCTATCTCATCCACTCTTAGAGTTTTGGTGACCACATCAACTACTGATGGTAGCACTACATCTCTAAGGGACAACTGACTGAACTTCACCTGCTAATGCTCAGATGCCAGATAGCACAGAGCTTCCTCAAGCTTGATCCAAGCACCACAGAACTCATGCCTTTCATGCTTCCTACTCCAGACCTCCCTTCCTCATGAATCGTACACTTCTATCAATTACTACCCTTTCACCTAGCTCCCCTGTGCACAGACCTGAGCCTCTCATTCCCTTCTCTATCTCCCCTTAACCCCCCTCCACATTGACCAATTACCAAATACTGCCAATCTTATATCCCAATTAGTTCTCAAAAGTGTCTCCCACTCTCTCACCTCTGCTATTACTGCACTAACCTCAACAGTTAAAATAATCTACAACTTAATCTGCTCTCAATTTTGCTTCCCTCAAATCTCTCCTCACACTGCCATAGGAAGGAAATCTGAACCATGATATTCTTCTCCTCTTTACCCGCAGGATAAAAATCCCTGCCCTTTGCTTTCCTCTAACCTACCTCATGAGGGTCACTTTCCACCGTTTCCTATCTCCCACTCTACTTGCCAACAAGACCAAATAGTTTGCAACTTCCCAGATGCATCATGTAGTTCCATGCATCAGGAATTTGGTTGTATTTCTTCCTCTACCTGGAACAACAACCATAATTTATTTACCTGTCCATCTACTGTGTATTTTTCAACTCTTATGCATCCTTTAAGACTCAGCTTAAAATCATCTCCAGAAAGTCTTCCTTGCACATTTCAGCAGATTGCCTTTCTTAATCTTTCTTTAATGTTCCCATAACCCACCACACTGCCAATAATGATACAATAAAAGTGCCTTTTGCAAGATTTCCTTCCCCACTGGACACTGAGCTGCTCAAGTGGAAGAGATACTTATTCTTTATATTCACAGATAATTTCTTAAATGTCTGGCACAGAAGAAATGCACAAGTGTGACAATCAACTTATATTACCATACAACTCAAATTCCAACTAATTTTTCATTTCATCCCATCTAACAAGATCTATGGAACGACAACTATATTTCAGCATAGTGTTAAGAGTTATAATATAAAAATAGTTTATATTTTCATAAATCTCTTTTCAATTTTAAAAGTGCTGTCATATATTTAATTATTTGTGTTCCATTTTCACACCAAATGAAAATTGCAGGAGACAAACTCATGAGGTAATCCTTCAAAGTCTGATATCATGAGCCAGGGAAGTTGAACTTACCTAAAGTTAAATGTTCTTGAGATAAAGTCAAATGAAAGGATAGAAAATATCCAACAATTCATAATAAGGCCTTATTCACTCAATTCAGTGCAACAGTGAAATATCACTCACTAGCACCATGCCTATAAACCTTTCCTTCAATCTCCACCCACAGATATTTTCTAGCAGAGGAGGGAGACTATACAAGTTTATACATTAACTTGTATGTCAAAGAAATCAAGTGTATATCCAAAGTGCAAAATGTTACAATGGTCTAAAGAAGCACTTCCAGCTGGAAGAAATGGTGAAAAAATCATTAAAAAGGTGGCCTTTGAGCTGAGTTTGGAAGATGAAAAGAACTTGACACACAGAATCCAGGCTACAGGGCATTCCTCATCAGAAGAATCAGCATGAGTCAAGCTGTAGAATCAGAAATGCCTAGAGGATAGAAGAAAAAAAAAAATATTCTCCTGGTTTTCTGAGAATATGAATAAACGAGACACAAGGCTATGAAGGTAACATGAGCCAATTAAAGATCCTTTAAATAAGATATATAAGAACATATGCTTCATTATATAGACACTGGGGACTGGTGAAAGTTTTTGAGATGAACATAAGATGGTCAGAGCTGAGTTTCAGGGAGGGAAAACTGATGGAGTTGCGGAGGACAGGGTAGAAGAAAGAGCTCCACAGGAAAACAGGAGGCAACATTTGAAGCAAGCAAGTGTGCAATTATATTTCATGAGAATAAACCCTTGGGAACTACAGCCAACAATAACGGAGCATGTTACATTTTTACAACGTAATAGTTACAAGATGAAAATTCCTATAGCATTTTATAGTTAATCATTGATCACTTAACTGCTATCTAGGTAAGTGTCTAGTGTTGTGCTAAATCCAAGAATAGAAGAAATGGTCCTGTGAAAATACACCAGAAAGTGGCACACAATGAAAAAATGTCAAGAGATCATATAATCATGAAGATCAAACTACTTTAGATCAATTTGTCTATCAAGTAGGTAATAATTAGTTTTATGGCTTTGGTAGTCCGAGTTGGCAGTCTGAGTTAGCTAGCCTTGTTGACTAATATGTACATAGTTGGCAACAAAATCACAATAAAACTTATAGATGTAGATATATAGTAGGCCTTAAAAACATTTGAGTGAAAAATGGTTGAAAAGCTGAATTAGTTTGATGCTCAAAATAAGAAAGAATCTTGAGAGCTAATAGTTTCGACCCATTCTTATTGCAAAACATCATTCATTCAAGTATTCAACAAATACTTACTAAGCATCTTCTAGGTTCCTGGCCCTGTTCTAAGTAATCACACAGGGATATGTGAATGAACAAAACAGTTATTCCTGCAGTCTTGAGGTTCACATTTGAACAGGTGGGGAAAGAAAAAAAAACATAATACAGAAGTGTATGATATCCTAGAGGATGATAAATGCTATACAGATGGAAAAAAGAGAGGAGTAGAGGAGGGTCTAGAGAGTTGCAGTTTTAAATAGTATGGTTCAGGTTGGTGTCCTTTGAGGGGCAATATTTGAAAAGATACTACCAACAGATCATTAAGATAATTAGTGGATTTCAGGGCCTCAAGATATGCAAAAAACAAATATCCATTCATCCATGATGCCAAAGAGTTTGTCATCTGAGGTTCAGGGAGCATCACAGTCTGAAATTCTGGGCTTCCAGAGTGAAAACAATGTGAAAGACATGGCTGACATCACTTAAAACTGTAGGTCCACTTCCACTGTTGTGTAGGACACAGCTCATGAAACACAGGAGATAGCAGACGTAGAGAGCCAGTGATCTCCCACTTGTTATTTATTTCCTGCACCACCTCCCTTTCACTCTCAGTCCCCCAAATCTGTGTTTGTTCACTGTGTGATTGGGCTATTCAATTGTGTATTCTCAGATTTTAGTTCAAAATCATCAAGTCTTCAGACTTTTTTTCTGCTATTAATCAAAATTCCTAAACTGAACTCAATGTAGTCAGCAAGGAGTATACATGTGGGGAAGATGGTGTCCACCCCATCATCAGTGACTCCGAGATGCTCCTGAGAATCATCTCACGCTGCAGGAGAGCACTCGGATTCCCACGGTTGGTCAAAGCTCCCAGTGTGGGTGAACATTACCCCCACTAATTCTTCTAACTCCAAAGGAACAGCATGGTTTATTAACAAATATAAAGCAGGAAGTCTATGGCACCCGTTCCACCTGCCCCATACCCAGGGGGAGGGAAGCTACTCCAGAGGGGAGGAAATGGAGCAAGTTTCCTAACCAAGCACCCTAATCCGGCTGGCTGCGAACTCCCTGATCTGATTGCTCTTAATTTACATGGTCCCTGTATAAAGAGCTGGGAACTAATTGCTCACATTAGAGAAGTTACAGCTGTTTGTGCAAGCAGCTGCATCCGTCTTGCCATTGTTAGGTTTCCCTGAGGGTGGGGCGGGTTGCTCAGCAAAAAACAGTCTTGGGTCCTCAGACACTATAGTCAGAAAACCAGAATCTATCACCCCGAAATGTGGCCATTTCCCAAGGAGTCTGTGTAGTTCTGGGAGTTCCCTCTCTACCTCGGGTCGCTGCCCGCGGAACCTCTGAAGGAGAGGACTGGACACAAGATCTTTAACTCAATCACGGCAGGTAACACTTTTCACCCATGCTCACGGTTTACTAGAGCTGATTCTAAAGTCCTTTAACGTAAGTGATCGCACCAGCGTGCAAGAGCAGGGCGGGTCGCTCAGCAGTGACTTGGGGCCTCAGTCCCCATAATCAGAAAGAGAGAAGTTACCAACCCCCCGTCAACTGGCCATCGGCCCTGAGGGTTGTATGGGACTTCGAATCCCCTCTCCAGCTCGCAAACCTATCTCAGGTGTCGACCCTCTGCCCGCCCCTCTACACGCCCAAATAGGAGGAGTCTGTGAACAGAGCTTCCTGCAGCAGGGGATCATCTCCTTCAGCCTCTGTTTGATATCTGCCTCAGGAAGCTTTGAATATATGGGGCAGCACGGGCTTCCCCTTAGCATCTGAGCCCTGTGCACATCAAAGACTACATAGGCCTTGACCTCTCCAGGTGGGCATCCCCTAGTGCTTGCAACTGAGAAACACATAAGCAGTGGCACAATTTGGACCATCCTTCCCGGGTTTCAGTCAACCTCACGGAGCAGCTCTTGGGACTTCTGAAGATCACAAGTCACACAGAGTGGGTCACCAGTGATCCTGAGGAAGCAAGTTTCAGGCTGGCCACTCTCCTTGGAACAGTCAGAGACCCACACATCTACACTAGGATCAACTAGATTGTTTACAGCTTCTGAGCCCCAGGCCCAAGAAATTCTAGAGTGTGGATAGGCAGAAAGCAACCATCTCAGGATTACAGCACAGGGGGAGCTGAAATCTATCCTCACAAGAAGTGTGAGAAGGCAGGTTATTATACCCCTTTGCAAAAGAAAATTTTGAGGAGATCCTCTAAGAAAAACCAGGTCACTGGACTTAACCAAACTGCTTCTCCCCCGACAAGCTCATCTGCAAAGAATCCCCAGCTAGATGACAGATTTGAACACATCCCCCAATGGTACATACTTGCTGACCAAGGGGGCAGAAAAACTCAGAACTCTCCCAATGAGTTTTGTTTTTTTGTTTGCCTCTGGGTTTTTTTCTTTTTTTTAATGGGAATCC
>PVKS010045418.1:0-13803 GCA_004027875.1 Aplodontia rufa
TTACTCATCATGATCTCTTCCATAACCATCCATTTACCCTCGAAGGCTGCAATGTCATTGTTTCTAATTGCTGTGTAATATTCCATGGTATAAATGTACCACAGTTTTTGGATCCATTCTTCCTGTGAGGGACACTGGGGTTGTTTCCATAGCCTAGCGATAGTAAATTGTGCTGCTATGAACATCGATATTGCTGTGTGGTCAGGGGATTAGAGTAAGCGGATCAAGGGAATATGGGGGGGAAGGAAAAAGATAGGAATGATGGAATAAAAATGAGCGGATCAAGGGAATATGGGGGGGCAGGAAGACTACTTGTCATTTTTATTCCATCATTCCTATCTTTTTCCTGCCCCCCATATTCCCTTGATCCGCTTACTCTAATCCCCTGACCTCTCATCTATTTTCATGGTATCATCACACCTTAATTCTCCCTTCCTTTGGTCCAGCTTCCACATATGACAGAAAACATCCAACCCTTGATTTCCTAGATCTGCCATATTTCCTGGAGCATGGTATTCCCCAGTTTCACCAAATAACCAGGAAATACCATAATGGTGGCTGAGTAGCATCCTATTGTGCATAAACATATACCATAGTGTCATTATCCATTCATCCATTGATGGACATCAGGGCTGAGAACCACCTACTGCTTATTCTGCTCTCACCCTCTTGGACAACTGAATCAGCTGTGGGGACAAATGGAAAGGATTGTCTTAAGCAGATGCAGCTGGATGCTATGGGGCTATGTGATTTTACTTATGTTAATGTCATCTTAACAAAAGAAATCAGGCTGCAGGATTCATGGCAAAATATCACTTAGGCATTTCCAATGAGGATGGAATGGGATGTGTTTTGTAATCCACTGAAATAAAATCATTTGAAAAAGTTCTGTTGATCAGGAAGAACACTAAACCAAATGGCCAAGATGTAAAGCTAATGAAAACCATGGTTGCAGTAATCAAGTTGTGGTATCCACCCCTGAGGTGGATCCCCCACTCAGAGCCACACCACCTATCCTACACATGAGCCCATGACTCTGGTCCCCGCTGTTGGGTGCCCAGGAAACCCCCAAGGAGACCTCCCCACCTGGGGCTGCCCCACCCACACAGTACATGGGCTCAGGTCTCAGGACATGCATCTGCCCAGGACATCCCTAAGACTCTTGCCAGGAGCACCCAGCCACAGCTTATACCCACATGTTCCAGTTCTATTGGACACATCTGGGCTGTCAAAGACCTCAGGTCCCACAGTGGCACAAAGGTCTCATTGTGGTGCAAAGGCAGAATTGTTCCAACACAGCTAGTGCCTAGAGATGCCAGGACAAAGCAATGCACACCCACCATTGTGCTTTAACAATCCATCGGTCTGCCCCACATTACCCACAGGTTACAAATCCATGTCCTGGAGCTCAGATCCAAAAGGTGCAGCAAAATAAAGCTCTAGGCACATGTAGTTTCCTGGAAGAAGGTGGTCATCTGAGGGTGGTGTGTGACCTGACCCTTTGACCTGCAAGGAGAAGCACCTCAAGACCCGCCTTATTTCCCCACAGGGAACCTCAGTTCAAAGATCCAGAAGATTTTCAAAAATGAGGAATCAAACTAAAAAAGGTCCACCTCAAATCCACAACTCCCCTAGAAAGGAGCCCATGGCCAGGGAGCCAGATGAAAAACCTAGAAAATATTATCAACCATCTGATTTCTACAAGGATCAATTAACTAAAAGAAGATATAATGAAGGCACTAAATGAGAAAACCAAAGAGATGAAAAACTCTATTATCATACAAATGGACATACTGAATTCTGAGTGGAATCTGCCCCAGGTGCCAGGTCTTCAGGGTGGCCGCACCTCTGGGATCAGCAAGCTCTCCTCACAGCTGCCCTGGGATCCACAAGATTGCCAGTGTCTGCTGGGGCCTTGGCTTCAGTGGGACAGGAGTCCAGGCAGTTGGTCACAAAAGTGCCCAGGATCTCAACCCAGGAAAGCCAAAAGCCTGTATTCGCAGATAGTGGTGGTGAAGTTCTGCACCAACTCTGTGTGACAAGAATACTGAGAGGATTCCTGTGAATCTGACTTCCAGCTGAGAACAACAAAAGCCAGGTCCTGGAAAATCCTCACCATGGAAATGTCTTCATCCAGGAGCCAGATGTGACCATTATCTCACACTATCTATTTTGACCTCCTCAGTAGAAATAACCTATAATCTTCCCAACTTTCCATTAAGATGTTGGTTTTTTTGTTTTGGTTTTTCTATTTTTTGTGGTCCTTGTTTCTTTTTCTTTTTTCTTTGCTTTCTTTCTTTCTTTTTGCCGTGGTTTGTGTTTGTTTGTGTTCTTGCAGACAAGCACATTTTGTTTTGTGCTGTATAGTCTCCCAGTGGTGAGCTTCTCTCCTACACCCTTCATTGCTTTCTTCCAGAAACAGCTGAACATTATTCCTCTTTCTCACTCTCCCTAAAGTCAATCCCTCAGTCTCTTCCTCTTTCTTTTTTATCTTTTTATTTTTTATTAGAATATTCTACATCACTCCACTCTCATGCTGCTCTCACTTTGTATTCACAAGTTCATCTCTACCTTCCTTTATAGCTCCTCTGTTCTCGAGTGTATTTTTCCTTACCTAAGGAGGTACTGGAAATGTGAGGAGACTATCAAACTTGAAAATGGGTGTTTGCTATTAACACCAGTCAAGCCTGACTGTTGTAGTGTGGCAGAAGTTAGTTGGTAATCCTTCTATTCTTTTCATAGGTGGTAGTTAACATTGTTCACAGTGATAGAAGGAGAAATAATCCAGTTCAATGTTGTCTTTTGTATTCATTGTCCATACATACTGACACTTTCCCCTAATCTCAGAGGTTTGGATATTGTAAAGGTCAATAATAATTCACAGATAGAGAGAAGCCAGCTGTTAAAATGTACCATTCAAATTATATGCTGACCCAAATAAGTGAAGATATTAAAATTCCACAATCCATCAACAAAGTCCAAAAAATGAAATAACCAATGAGAGATATCAGGCCCCACTCCATGACACTGAAAATGAGGAAAATTACTCCCCGAACCCTCAAATCACCAGCCAAGGAATCCATGGATAAGGACTTGGATGAAAATGTATAAGGAAGAAATAACAATCTGATTATTAAAATGATTGAAGAATTAAAAGAAGAATTAAGGAAGGAAATAACAGTACAATTACAGGAACTGAATGATCATGTTAATACAGAATTAAAGTCACTGTAAAATGATATAGCAGAGCTCTTGGAATGGAAAAACATGATCAAATTAAAAGAATTGAAAGTTCAGTGGAAGATATTAACATCAGAGTAAACACAGTAGAAAATAGAACTTCAGCTTTCCAAGAAAGAATGTGAGAGAATGAAGACAGGTTGTGTTATCTTGAACACAAAAAGGATAGAGAAGAAAAAATTATTGTTCATGGTCAGAATTTGTAAGAAGTATGGGAAGAAATAACAAATACTTTACCAAGCAAAATTCAGCATCAGTAAGGTGCTCAGGACACTACCAGTAGGACCTTGTCTGAAGCAGCCTTCCTCAGGACCAACCAAGGGAGGTTCCCTACCTGGAGCACCCCTCCTACCTACACCCTGCATTCCTTTTGGGGCATGTTTGAGTCCCATCAGAAGGTAGGACTACATTTTGGTGGGTTCAGATTTGCAACCTTGAGCCTGGAACCAAAAGGAAGTGCAACACATGGATGCAGGCAGACACAGTATCTGGAAGAAGGTGATCATCAAAGAGTTGGTGGCTGATCTGACCCTTTGACTTGCAAGGAAAAACCACCTGAAGAACTTCTTACCTTCCCCTCGGGAAATCTCAATACAGAGAAATACAAGAAGTTTTTCAAAATGAATCAAATAAGGAGAGGTTCACCTCAAACCCAAAACTCCCCCAAAAAGTATGCCATGGATAGGGGTCAAGATGAAAACCTTGAAAATATTATAAATGATCTGATTACTAAGAGGAATAATGAGCTAAAGGGACATATTATGAAAGGACTAAGAGAGAAAACTCGAGAGATGAAAAACTCCATTATCAAGGAAATAGACATACTCAAAAAGGAAATAGCAGAGCAAAAATCTGCATTGATATGAGAGGAACTGTGGAAGAATTTGATAATATACTAACTTCTACAGAAAACAGAACCTCAGCTCTTGAAGAAAGAACTTCTGACAATGAGGACAGGCTGAGCAAGCTAGAGCATGTGAATGCCAAAAAAGAAAGAAAAAAACTCATAGAACACAAACAGAATTTTTAAAATGCCTGGGATGAAATGAGAAGAAATAATTTAAGAGTAATTGAGATACCAGAAGGAATTGAAACACAAACGAATGTGATAAGGAAAATTCTCAAGGAAATTGCTAAAGAAAGTTTTGTCCATGCAAAAACAGAGTCAGCTATGTTCATACAGGAAGCTTATAGGACACTCAATAGGCCTAATCAAATGAGAAGCTCACCAAGACACATCATATTCAGAATGTACAACAGGGAAATCAAGGAAAGAATATTGAAAGTGTTAAAGGAGAAACACCAAATCACATGCAGAGGCAAACCAATCAGAACCACATATAACTTTTCAGTTCAGACTCTGGAAGTGAGAAGATCATGGAAGGAGATGTCTCAGTGCCTGAATGAACACAACATGCAGCCAAGAATACCATACCTATCAAAACTGAACTTCACATTTGAGGGGAAAATATTAATTTTTTCATGACAGGAACAAACTTGCAGCATTCATGAACAGAAAGATAGCTACAAATAATTCTCATGATAAACTCCAGATAGAAGAACAAGATAATAATCCTCAAATTCCACAAACAAAGGAAATTCAATAAAGGTACATACTATCAACAGACAGCTAAGATAGCACAGAATTTACTAATAATGCAATGAATATGAACCACAACCACATAACAATTCTAAAAGTGAATGTGAATTGTCTCCATGCACAAGCAAAAACACAGACTAGCAGATTGGATCAAAAAACAAAATCCAACAATATACTTCTTACAGGAACCCCACTTCATAGCCAGTGACACCCACAGACTAAGGATAAAATGATAGAAAAAACCTACCAGGCATACAAGCCAAGAAAGCAAGCTAGAGGTGCAATTCTTATATCTGACAAAGTGGAATTTCAAACATAAATTAATCAAAAGATATACAGAAGGCCATGACATCCTAGTAAAGGAACAATACAACAGGAAGAAATAACCATAGTAAATATATACTCTCCAAACACCAATGCACTCAACTATGTGGAAAAATACTCCAAGATATAAAACCACTTGTGCTATGTGGAAAAATATACTCCAAGATATAAAACCACTTGTGGACCTGAAAACAATAGTACTGGGAGACTTTAACACTCCTCTGTCACCAATAGATCATCAAAGCAAAGAAACAATAAGGAGATTCCTAGTCTAAACAGTACCATGAATCAAACAGACTTTTATTAGACATCTACAGAATATGCCACTCCAAATTGGCAGAGTAACCTTCTTCTCAGCAGCACATGGATCATTCTCCAAAATAGATCATATTCTAGTTCACAAAGGAACCTCAGCAAATATAAAAAGTAGATATTATTTCATGTATCCTATCAGACCATGATGCCATGACCCTAATAATTAATATCATAAACCCTGGCACAAAACATACATATATGTGGAGATTGAATAACACCCTATTAAATGAAGAATGGATCCAAGAAGGCATGAGAACAGTAATTAAGGAATTCCTGGAAGAGAATGAGAATGAAGACACAACGAAACCTCTGAGACAGCATGAAAGCATTCTTAGGTGGAAAATTCATTGCACTGAGTGTCCACATTAAGAATCAGGAGAGATCCCTAACAATAAACTTATGATCCAAATCAAATCTCTACAAAAGGAAAAACAGTCTAATCCCCAAGCCAGCAGAAGACAGGAAATAATTAAAATCAATGCTGAAATCAATGAAATTGAGAACAACAACAACAAAAAAAAACAATAAAAACTTGACAAAAAAAGACGTGGCTCTTCCAAAAAATAAATAAAACTGACAGACTCGTAGGTAATCTAACAAAAAGGAGAGAATTAAAGCAAATCAATGAAATCACTAATGAAAAGGGTGTGATGACCACTGACCCCTTAAAATCTAACAGATTATCGGACCACATTTTGATAAACAATACTCCTCTAAGTCAGATAATCTGGATGACATGGAAACATTTCTATACAAATACAACATCTCCAAATTGTCACAGGATGACATTGAAATCCTAAACAGCCAAATAACAGGTGCAGAAATCCATACAGCAATTACAAGTCTTCCAAATCAGAAAAGCCCCGGACCTGTAGGAATCTCTGTGGAGTTATACCACACTTTTGAAGAAAAGCTAACATCTCTCCTTATTAAGCTATTTCAAGAAATTGAAAAAGAGAGAACTCTCCCAAATGCTTTTTAAGAAACAACCATATCTCTGATACCAAAATCCAATAAAGTCACATAGAAAAAAGGAAACTACAGTCCAATATCCCTCATGAATATTAATGTAAAAATTCTTAATAAGGTTCTTGCAAACCAAATTCAAAAACACATCAAGAAAATAAGTCATCATGATCAAATGGGCTTCATTCCATTTATGCAAGGGTGGTTCAACATATGCAAATCGATACATGTGATTCATCACTTAAACAGAATTAAGGACAAAAAACATATGATCATCTCAATAGACACAGAAAAGGGATTTGATAAAATCCAGCAATTATGCTCAAAACTCTAGAGAAAATAGGAATCAAAGGAACTTACCTTAACTTTGTAAAGGTCATATATGCCAAACCCACAGCTAGTACAATACTAACTGGAGAAAATTTAAAAGCATGTCCACTGAACTTGGGAACAAGGCTGCCTGCTGTCACCACTTTTATTCAATATAGTCCTCGAGACCTTGGCTGGAGCAATGAGGGAAGAGTATGAAATCAAAGGGATAAGAATAGGAAGGGAGGAAGTCAAACTATTCCTTTTTGCTGATGAGATGATCCTATATGTGGAAGATCCAAAAAACTCCACCAGAAAACTGCTAGAGCTAATAAACAGATTTGGCAAAGTAGTAGGTTACAAGATCAACACCCAAAAATCAATAACTTTCCCATATGCCAACACTTTTAGGGCAGAAAAATCAATTAGAAAATTGATACCATTCACAATATCCTCTAAAAGAATAAAATAGTTGGGAATTAATCTAATAAGAGAAGTAAAAGACATCTACAAGGAAAATTTTCCAACACTGAAAACAGAAATTACAGAAGACCTGAGAAGATGCAAAGATATTCCATGGTCTTGGTTAGGCAGAATTAATATAATTAAATTGGCCATTCTGCCAAAAGCACTATACAGATTCAGTGCAATCATCATCAAGTATCCAATGTCATTCTTTGTAGATATAGAAAAAGCAATTCATAAATTCATATAGAACAACAAGAAACCCAGAATAGCCAAAACATTACTAAGCAAGAAAGATAAAACAGGTGATTTTGCAATATCAGATCTAAAATTGTAGTATGGAGCTGTAGTATTAAAAAACAGCATGGTACTTGTTTTGAAATAGTAGTGATGACCAATGGAATAGAATAGAAAACTCTGAGACAAACCCACAAATCTTTAAGCATCTGATATTTGACAAAGGGGCTCAAAATATAACATGCAGAAGAGACAGCCTATTCAACAAATGGTGCTGGGTAAACTAGACAGCCATTTGTAGAAAATTGAAATGAGATCATTATCTCTTACCTTGCAGAAAAATCAAATCTAAATGCACCAAGGAATTAGGAATTAAACCAACTAGCATACACCTGCTAGAAGAAAAATTAGGGCCAACACTCTAGCATATGGAAGTTGGCAAAGACTTCCTCAACAAAACTCCTAAAGTGAAAGAATTACAGTCAAAAATCAATGAGTGGGATGTCATTAAACTAAAAAGTTTTGTACAGCCAAGGAAATATTCAAAAGAGTCAAGAGACAACTTAAAGAATGGGCCTGTGATCCCTCTGACTAATATCCACAATTTACAAAAAACTCAAGAAACTCAATAACAAAAACACAAACAATCCAATCAATAAATGGGCCCAGAGAGCTAAACAGAAACTTCTCAACTGCGGACACTGAGCTTGAACAAGCCAATGAATACATGAGAAAGTGTTCTAAATCACTGGTAATCAGAGAAATGCAAATCAAAAGTATATTAAGATTTCACCTCATTCCAGTGAGATTGGCAAAGATGAAGAATACAAGCAATAACAATTTCTGGAGGGGTGATGGTGAGATAGGAATACTAGCACACTGTTGGTGGAATTGCAGACTGGTTCATCTACTCTGGAAAACACTGTGGAGACTCCTCAAAAAAATTGGGGTTGGATCCACCATATGACACAGGTATCCCTCTTGTGGGTATTTTACCAGAGGAGTTAGAATCTGCACATTACAGTGACACAGCAAAATCCATGTTCATGGCAGCTCAATTTACAATAGCTAAATAATGGAACCAATCCAGATACTCCTCACTAGATGAATGGATCCAAAATTTCTGGCATATATATATATACAATGCGGTTCTACTCAGCTATTAGAAACAATGATATTGCATCTTTTGAAGGTAAATGGATGGCATTGGAAGAAATCATGCTGAGTGAAGTTAGCCAAACCCAGAGAGTCAAGGGCCGAATGGTATCCCTCATTTGTTGGGGCTGGACCTAAACCCAGGCTTAGAAGTGAAGCAAACAAACTCATGTATTAGATCCATAGAACAAAAATGCAAAATGTTAATCTTTATGAAATACAGTTGCAGGATACTTCATGAGCTATTTTTACAAGCTATGCTGCATACCTGTACAAAAATGTAAATATTTAATCCCATTGTCAAATATTTTGAATACCAACAAGGCATGATAGAAAGGGAGGAGAAGGGGAAATGTTGGAACTGAGATAAACTAGGTACATTCCAAGCTGTTATAAATGTCACTATATATAATAAAGATATATATATATATATATATATATATATATATATATATATATATATATATAAATTTTCTTCATAGGTATAAGAATTATGTCATTGTATTTGGATCTTTTAGGAAAAATATAGGATCCAGAATAAAGGCAAGGGATCAGGGGATGGAAGGAGAGAGGTAGAGAGGTGTATGGAGGATATTGAACACATTGTATTGCTGATTTTCATGCATTTAGGAATGTGTGACAATGAATCTCATCATTATGTAAAACTATAATGCATATATATATTCTACATCAAAGTTAGTGGGGGAATAAAAGCTTTCCGGGATAAGAAATAAAAAGCAACAGACATGAACACAAAGCCAGCTCTACAGAGAATACTAAAGACAAATTTCAAACAGAAGAACAACTCCCAAAGCCCACAATCAAAGCAATGTAAATAAACATGTATGTAAATCACTAAAAGATAGCCAAGATGGCACAAAATATTAGAAAAATCACATCAAAGAATCAAAATCACATATCTATTCTAATACAGAAAGTGAATGGATTCACTGTTCCCATCAAAAGACACAGATTAGCAGACTGGATCAAAAAACAACATCCAACAATGTGCTGCTTATTGGAGCCTCACCTCAAAGACAAAGAAAGAAACAAATTGAAGGTCAAAGGTTGCGCAAAACCTACCAAAAAAGAAAGTTGGAGTCATGATAATCATATCCCACAAAATGGTTTTCAACCCGAAATTACTCAGAAGAGACAAAATGCCAGTGTTTACACTTATGCACCAAACTAACCTACCAAATATGTCAAAACTACTCCATGATAAGAAACCACTTATAGATCACAGCATAATAATATTGGGGGACTTTAAAAAACCTTTATAACCAATAGATAGATTATCAAAACACAGGACCAACAAAGAAGATTCTAGCCTAAACAACTGTATAAATCAAATGGACCTAACAGACATCTATAGAATATTCTATACCAAATCAGCTGTGTTTATCTTCCTTTCAGCAGTGCATGGATCCTTTTCCAAAATAGATTAAATCTTAGTCCAAAAAGGTATTGTAGCAAATACAAAAAAATTGATGTAATCCTGTATATCCCATCAGACCACAACTGTATGATCCTAACAGTTAACCTCAAGGAAAATAATAAAAAAGTACAAAAATACATGGAATTGAATAATACTCTTTTAAATGAAGAATGGACCAAAGAGGAAATGAGAATACAAATAAAAAATTCATGGATATGAATGAAATGAATGGCACAACATATTGTAACCTATGTGACAGTATGAAAGATTTCTTAAAAGGTAAATTTATTGCACTAAGTGCCTGCATCAAAAACCAGGAGAATGACCAAATTAATAGTCTTATGCTACGCTTCAAATCTATACAAACAGAACAGGGATCCAATCCCAAATCCAGAAGAAGTCAGGAAACAACCACGAGCAGACCCAAAACCATTGAAACTGAGAAAAACAACAACAAAAACAACAAAGAAAATACAAAGAATCAATGAAACAAAATGTTTGGTCTTTGAAAAAATAAATAAAATTGGCAAGCCCTTATCCAATGTCCCAAAAATAAAGAACTAAAGGAAGGAAATCAACAAAATCAGAAATAAAAAAGGAGACATTCCCACTGATTCAACTGAAATCCAGAGGAGTATCAAAAACTATTTTGAAAAACTACTCCTTGATGTTGGAGAATCTGGAGGACATGGAGAAATACCTACCGAAATATGACATTTTCCAAACCAATGTGGGAAGACATTAAATAGCTCAACAGAACATGTAAGTTAGTAAAATTGAAAATAGTAATCAAAGGCCCTCCAAAAAAGAAAATCCCAGGACTTGAAGGATTCTCAGCTGAATTCTACCAACTTCTATAGAAGACTTAACACCTCTCCTTAGTGAGATATTCCATGACATTGAAAGTGATAGAACCATCCCAAACCCTTTTCATAAGGCAACCATAACCTGATACCAAAACCCAACAAAGACACGTCAACAAAAGAATATCCGTAATGAACATAGATGCAAAAGCCTTAACAATACCCTAGCAAACCACATCCAAAACACACAAGCAACACAATCAAGTAGGTTTCATTGCAGGCATGCAAGGCTGGTTCAACATACACAAATAAATATATGAAATTTATCACTTAAACAGAATTAAAGACAAAAATATATGATCATCTGAATTGATGGAAAAAAAGGCTTTTGGCAAAAATGAACACCCATTTATGCTCCAAATGCTTAATAAAATAGGGATCAAAGAAACTTACCTTATATTTGCAAGGCCATTTGTGAAAAAACCATAGCCAACATTATACTTAATGGAGAAAAACTGAAGGCATTTCCACTCAATTCAGGAACAAGACAAGGCTGTTCACTCTCACTACTCTTAGTCTCTTACTTACTCTTTAGTCCTTGAAACCCTAGCCAGAAATCAGACAAGAAAGGGAACTCAAATTGATTTGACTAGGAAAACAGGAAGTTAAACTATGTCTTTTGCCAATGGTATGATCCTACTCTTAAAACACACACAAAAATCGTTGTCCTTTCATTTTGTTCTTCTATTTAAAGGTTAATTTTGAAAATTGAACTTGTTACAGAAATGGGTTTAGAGACAGTTTCATGCTTTCTTATTTTTTTTGTATTTTCCATATACCCGTTGTTGTATATATCTTCAATCACTTGTTATTAGTGGTCAGCCTCTCTCTACTCTGTTAATAAGACTTGGAAAGTGTCTGGGAAGGAGATTCTGAAGAGCAATAGCAGTCCTTTCTGCCACAAAGCCAGAGAAAATCACTGTGTCAGGGACAAAATTGGTGTAATGTGTTTACATAACTGGCTCAAATTCCCAAGATTAAATAGCTTAGGACTTCTTAAGTGAGTTCGCTTAACCAAATGTTGCTTTTGTTCTCAGCTTTCCTTCTCTCCAACTTTACATGTGTTTACATCTCCACATCAATGCCTGACCAAGAGAAACCACAAGCTTAAAATGCCCAAAACGTATCTCAACAACTTCCTCTCCAAACCTGCTTCTCTCTTATGTCCAGTCTTGATCAACAACATCACTATCTGACTGGTTTCCACCAAGCTCAAAAACTTGGGTCATTTTACTCCTTCTTCTCCCCATCCCTTAAACTTGTCCCTCTCCAATCTACCCTTCATGTTGTGATTGCCAAAATGCTCTAAGTTTCAAATGTGATCATGGAGATTCCCTTTAGAAAATATTTTAAAGACTCCTTTATACCTACTGAATAAAACTCAAAGTCTCTGAAAAAAAAACACACAAAAAACCTGTATCAGAAGACTTCCAGAGTTTGTAAATGAATTCAGCAAAGTGGCAGGACACAAGATCAATACCCATAAATCAATAGTTTTCCTATAATCAAACAGCAATTCTGCCAAAGGAAAAAATCAGGAAATTGGTTCTATTAAGAATAATCTCAGGCTGGAGCACTGGCTCAGTGGTTACAGCGCTTGCCTGGCATGTGCAAGTATGCGAGTTCAAACCCCAGCACCCCATACACAGCCAAGTTTTGGAGCAATGAAGGCCACGTGAAAAACTAAATAAAAATTGATTCTCTCTGTTTCTCTGTCTAACTGTCCCCTCTTTCATAAAAAAAAGAATAACCTCAAAAAACTTTGGAATTAATTTACCAAAGGAAATAAAAGATTTTTACAACAAAAGTTATGGAACCTTGAAGATAAAAATGGAAGAACTGAGAAGATGGAAAGAGATCCCATGTCCTTGTTCAGGCAGAATGAATATAGCTAAAATGGCCATTCTGCCAAAAGCACTGTAAATATTAAGTGCAAGCTCCATCAAGATACTGGTGTCATTCTTCATGGATATAGAAAAATGAGTTCTCAAATTCATTTGGAATAATCAGATACCTCAACTGAATTTATACTGTAGAGCTGTAGATACAAAAATAGCCTGGTATTGGTATCATAATAGACAGGAAGAACAATGACATAGAATATAGGACATTGAGACTAATCCATAAGTCTTTACTCATCCAATATTCCACAAAGGGGTCCAAAATATAGCTTGGAGGAAAGATAGGATGTTCAAAAATGTTGCTGAAGAAACTGGATGTCCATATGCATACAATTGAAATTAGATCCTTATCTCTAACCCTGCACAAATATCAAATTGAATTGGATCAAAGAATTAGGAATTAAACATGCAAACTTATAATTATTAGAAAAAATAGAGTCAACACTCCACCATATTGGTGTAGGCTCCTTCTTCTTTAACAAGACTCCCTTAGTGCAAAAAGCAAAACCAAGAATTAATGAGTGGGATGCCATTAAACTAAGAAGCTTCAGCATGGCTAGGAATTAGTCAAGTGTGTCAAGAGAGAACCTACAGAATGGGAGAAAACATGGCCTGCTACTTCTCCAACAGGGGCTAATATTCAGAATATAAAAAAATTCAAAAACTTAATGCCAAAACACAATCACTCCAATGATCTATGATAATAAACAGAAACTTCTCAACAGAGGAAGTTAAAAATGCCAAAAGATATATGAGAAAGTGTTCTACATCACTAGCAATCACAGAAATACCAATCAAAACCGCGCTGAGATTTCACCTCACACCAGTCAAAACGGCAAAAATGAAAAATACAAAAATAACATAGAACACTAACACACTATTGGTGGGACTGAAAACTGGTACTGTCACTCTGGAAAGCAGTATGGAGACTCATGAATATATTAGGGATCAAACCTCCATATGATCCAGCTATCCCACTCCTAGGTATTT
>PVKS010045419.1:0-13795 GCA_004027875.1 Aplodontia rufa
CTGCTGCTCCTCAGGCTGTGGGTCCTGCTGCCAGTCCAGCTGCTGCAAACCCTGCTGCTCCTCAGGCTGTGGGTCCTGCTGCCAGTCCAGCTGCTGCAAGCCCTGCTGCTCCTCGGGCTGTGGGTCCTGCTGCCAGTCCAGCTGCTGCAAGCCCTGCTGCTCCTCGGGCTGTGGGTCCTGCTGCCAGTCCAGCTGCTGCAAGCCCTGCTGCTCTCAGTCCAGCTGCTGTGTCCCTGTGTGCTGCCAGTGCAAGATCTGACGAGTGCCAGGCATCCCATCAGTTTCTGAAGATGTGTTCTTGGCTGGATCTGTAGCACAGGAAATCTGCTGTGTCCTAGGCTCTGAAGCACCCCTTCCTTTGTCTCCAGAGCTGGGTAATCATTGCTGGGCCATGGAGGAGGGCACCAGCTTCATGCCCATTGTCCCTAATGGGACGTCCAGGAGCTGTGTCCTTTGGGTCTCACTCTTTCTCCCAGGTCCACGGACTCCTTAGAGATCCCAGCTCCGAGTGCCCTGACCCCCACTCCCTGCATCCAGCCACCTCCAGCCCTTCAGGCCAGCACTGGACCTTCACCCCTGCTTTCTTTTTCTTTGCATATTTGGGCCCAAATGTCGCACTGTAAAAGCCGTAAATAAAAGCCTTCTCTCTGCACAGCGCAGTTCTGTGGTGAATGCCTTCCATCTCCTTAAGAGATGCGATCTGCCAGCTGCCCACGTGCAATCGCGTCCCCACCGATCAGATCGCACACTGATAACAGCCTGCTCCACCTAGGCCCCACAGGGGCTCTGTTCACAGGAGAGGAGAGCTGAGGGTCCACTGCGCAGGACTGCAGGAAGGGACAGGGGCAGACCCTGCCATCTGAGAGGAGGTGAGAGCCCTGGTGAGCTGGGCAGGGAGTTGGGGTTTCGCAGTAGAGAAAGGAAGATGTGCAGGGCTCAGGGAGGGTGGGGGGACATAGACCTAGGCCCCTCTGGGGCTTGTTGGGGGTGGCATGGGCTCTGGCTCAGTGTCAGGGCCAGATGTTGTACTAGAAGTTTGACAGTTGTCATCTTCACGCCCATTTCCTCACCTGCAAAGGGGGCATGCGAGCACCTGTGCCATCGCCTCATGGAGACTCCATGTCTGAGCTGTGCAGAGTGCTTGGCATGTGGGGGGTCAGCATCCCTAGGCCCACAGCTCATGGGAGCTGTGTGAGAGCAGCGTGGAAGAGCTGTGCTGCGGGGCATGCAGGGGTTCCTGCGAGGGAGTCGGTCTTTCTCTGAACCCTGAACAGCCATCAGGCGATGCTAAGCTCACCTGGTGGTGGGGGGTGGATGTTGAAAGACTCACAGTGGCTGCAGCATGGACGTCCTGTGGCTGGCCACTCTGCAGGACCAGCACTTGGTCAGGTGTGGGTGGAGCAACAAGGGTGAGGACCAGGAAGCTCCCCAGGTGTGGCTTTGATTGAGCAGAGGCTGCTGCTCGTGAAATGCAGGGTGCTAAGCGGTGCATTAGTCATCTCCTGCTGTGTGACAAATTGCTACAAACTCAGACTTACAACTCCCATGTTCTACCTGACTGAAGTCCAGGCAGGCAAGACTAGGCCCTCTCCTCAGGTTGGCAAAGTCATCTTCAAGGAGGTAGGTGACTGGTTCCCATTGGAGCTCTGGACTCTTTCCCGTGCTCACTCGGGCTTGAAGGATTAAGTTCCTTTTGATTATAGGCTTGAGATGTGAGCCAGAGACTGTCTTTGGGGGCTGGAGATTCCTCAAACCATGGACCACCACTGACCATTTACGGCAGGGCTGTTTGCCACCCTCCTGGCCAGCAGGATGCATTGCATCTCTCCAACATCTAGAGCCCCACCTTTTTTTTTTTTTTTTTTTTTTTTAGAGAGAGAGAGAGAGAGAGAGAGAAAAGAATCAATTTTATTTAGTTTTTCATGTGGCTTTTGTTGTTCAGACACTTCGCTGTGTACATGGTGCTGGGGTTTGACCCCATTATCTCATGAATGCTGGGCAAGCACCTTAACTGATGAGCCACCACTCCAGTCCCTAGAGCCCCACTTTTAAGAGCTCCTCTGATTAGGCCAGGCCCATCCAGGGTGCTCTCCCTCTGGATAAGCTCAACTCATGGCAACCAGTTAAATCTGCACACTCCCCATGGCTGAAGGTGTGAGGTCTTGGCAAGGTCACAAGTTCCTCCCATACTCAAGAGGGCTACGTGGGAAGAGAGCCTTCGAGGACTACTAATTCCACAATTCTGCTGTCACAGAAGGGGAGACAAGTCTGGGGAGATGAGGACAGGTCACATTCACAGCATGCATGGGGATGCAGATGGAGGCATCCAGGAAAGGTGGAAGCTGCAGGTCTGGAGTCAGATCAGCAGCCCTCAGCTCAGATGGCACATGTGGGAAGGAGCAAGGTTAGATAGCATCGGCCTTAAGGTTGACTCTAGGGCAGAGAGTGGAAATCCAAGGTTGAGCCCTGTGGAGACAAGCATTGAGAATGCTGAACCCCAACAGGAGGAGTTGGAGCTGGAGAGGAGGTCACAGGGGGAATCCCGAGATTGGCTGGGTTCTAAGAGCCTGGGAGAACTTGACTGCCAGACTCCATGTGCTGAAGTCATGGTGTCTATGTAGAGAACCTTAGAAATTGAAAAATTGAACCCAAATAAGCAAAAAAATCCTCTTGTAACTAATAAATGAGTTTGGTTTAGCAAATTCACAGGATGTGACGTCAACCCACAAAAAATATCATATACCTATTTGATAACAGTGAATAATTACAAAACAAAATTTAAAGCACAGTATCATATACGATCACCCCTAAAATGTATGAGCATAAATTTAACAACAAATGCAGAAGAGATATGCAAATTAAAAACTGCTAATAAAAGAAATCAGAGAAAACCGTGTCGATGGAGATATACCATATTCATGGATTGTGAGGCTCAATGCAGTAACAATGTCAATTCTCAGAAATCAATCTGTAGTTTTTAAAAACTTCTATCAAAATCCTTGCAGGATATGTTGGAGATATAGAACTTGATTTTATGTAGAAAGACAAAGGAACTAGAGCAAGAAAATTTCAAAAAGGAAGAATGCAATTAGAGGAATAACACTACTTAATTTTAGGATGTAATCTGTAACTACAAAGGCAGCACTGTGGTGTTGGCAGAGGAGGGACAGATCAGTGCAGCGGAGCACAGAATCCCACCCACATGAGCACAGCTGGCTGGGTCCGGGCAGTCTCAGTGTAGAAGGACACTTTTGTCAATAAGTAGTTAGAACAATTTAGAACAGCTTGACATTTTTTAGGGGAGGAAACCTATTGACCCAAACTTTGCATTTATTATAACTCAGATCATGAAACAAAGAAAAATCTTTAGGACTGGAGGTAGGGAAGGAGTCCTTACCATGGCTTCAAAAGCAAAAGCCATAAAAGAAAACAACTGATAACCTTCAACAGAGTGAAGCGTTGCTCCGAGACAGAGTCCAGGAAGAGGGGGGAAGAAGCACACACTGGGGGCAAATTTCCCACTTATGGGACAAATGACTCATCCCAAAATACAGGAAGAACTCTCCAAACTCAACAGTAAACACTCCAGTTAGAACTTAGACCAAGGGCACAAAACGTTTCACAGAAGAGGACCGTGACAGTCATGTGGGCCATGAAATGAAGGTCAGCACCAGTGGCCATTAGGAAACTGCAAAACTTATCTTTCTTTCTCTTTCTTTCTTTCTTCTTTCTTTCTTTCTTTCTTTCTTTCTTTCTTTCTTTCTTCTTTCTTTCTTTCTTTCTCTTCTTTCTTTCTTTTTCTTTCTCTTTCTTTTTAAAGAAAGAGGGGACAGTGAGAGAGAAAGAGAGAAGCAATTTTTAAATTTAGTTTTCATGTGACTTTCATTCTTCAGACACTTCACTGCGTATGTGGTGCTGGGGTTTGAACTCGCATACTCACGCGTGCCAGGCAAGCGCTGTAACCGCAAGCCACCGCTCCAGCCCCAGCAAGTATCTTTCTTAATGTGGTGCTGGGGTTGAGCCCAGGTGGTCTACCATTGATCTACACCCCAGCCTGTTTTATTTTTTTATTTCGAGGCAGGGTCTCATTAAGTATTCTTGAACTTGCCATCATCCTGCATGACCTCCCTAGGTGACAGGAGGTGACAGGACTGCACCACCTCACCCAGCTGGAAAACTAAGGGACAGTGGTATAGCACTACACATCTATTAGCATAGAAGTTTCAAAAATTTGAAAATTCCAAGTGCTAGTGTGGAAAGGGAGCCGCTGGGTCTTACACATCGCTGGTGGGAATAGAGAATGGTACAGCCTCTCGGGAAACTGGATCCCTGGCATCCCACAAGTTCAATAAGCACTTTCCACAGGACCAGGTAGCCACATTCTTCACTTACCCCAGAGAAAGCAGAACCTGTGCTCACACAAAAATCAACACACAGGAACAGCATTCAAACCGGAGCTCCTCCCAGTGAAGGGACCAGAAGCCACAAAGGCTCCGGCTCCAAGCTGGCGTTTGATGGCAACTGTGTTGAAGTAGAGCCCACCCTCTGCCTTCTACCCCTGAGCCGATGACCCATGAGAAAGCCCAGCTGCCCCCTCCTCCTGCCCACCCACAGGACCTGGCGCCTGTCTCCTTTCCTGCTCCTTCTAGCGCTTTTCAGAACCACGCTGCTTCCTCCGGAAAGGGTGACGTGGGCAATGAACCTGCCGCACACTCTAAGTACGTCAGTCTGGACACCCACCACGTCTGGAGGTGGTGTGAGCACGTCCACGGGTCACGCGCTACAGGCTCATTCCCAGCGTGGTGGGGGGAGGAGGTGGGGCCTTGAGGAGGAAGAATCTGGTGCAGGCAGAGGTCCTGGGGCTCTACCTGGCATGGGGCTGACCCTGGTCTTGTGGGGTGAGAGAGCGGCACCTCCCAGCCCACCTGCAGCTCTGGCTCTTCTCGCACAGTCCCCCACCACTTGGTGCCTTCTGCATGGACCCTCCCAGAGCCCTCCCGGCACTGCATTCTCAGACCTCCACGATGTGAGCGAAACAAACCCCTTTTCTTTATTAAGGTATCCAGGTGTGGTACTTTGTTACAGAGAACAGACTCATACAAAGTCCAGACTAGATTTTGAGTGATGGCCTTTCCTGTTTCTGCTCCGTACGATGGCACACCGCTCAGCCTCAAAAGGGAGTGGACTATGGATGTGCATTACAGCTTGGCTGGGTCTCAAGGAAGTTATATGGAGTGGAAAAATGTGCCTCTCTCAACAAGCTGCAGACTGTGGTCTTCCACTCAGACAGCAAGGATGGACAGGGTGAACAAGTCACCCAGGGTCAGGATCATCAGAAGGATGGACCATTAGGAGTAAAGCAAGGAATCTTTGGCATGAGGGAATGGTCCCAACTGTGCAGTGGTTCCTTGAGTCCTCACAGAACTGCACGTTAAAGCATCCATCTAAAACTGATGAAATCCAGGGCTGGGGATGTGGCTCGGTGGTCAGTGTGTGCCTGGCCTGCATGAGGAACTGGGATCCGTCACCAGCACCACACACACACACAAAACCTGATGAGATCCAAATAAGGCCTGTGGTTGAGGGGACAGTGCTGTGCCGTGGCCCTTCCTGTGCGTGGTCAATGTACTGTGGTTAAGGAAGAGATTTTAGAGCGGGGGATGAGGGGGCATCAGCATTGATGGGACGGAGCTGAGACAGCTATGGAGGTGGACTGTGGTGTCGGCTGCACAGCAGCATGGATGTACTTAGTGCCCCTGGATATGGTTCAGATGGAAGGTTTTATGTCACATCGACTTATCACAACAAAAATCCACTGCCCTGGAGGAGACTGGGGAGGGGCACGGAAGGCTGCACCAGCTTTGTGCTTCTTGGGGGGTCTTGCATGGTTTCCAAGGGAAAGTCACTTTGCTTATTTACTTCTTTTGGCACCAAGGATTGAACCCAGAGGTGCTTCACTACTGAGCCACATCCCCAGTTTTTATTTATTTTTTATGTTAATTTTGAGATAGGGCCTTGCTAATTTGCTGAGGCTGGCTTTGAACTTGTGATCCTCCTGCCTCAGCCTCCTGGGATTACAGATGTGCACACCAGGCCCAGCTTCAGAAGTTACTTTTAAAAAGTGTTTCTCTGTGTGGATGGCATGTTGCTTGCCTGCCCTGCCGCTGGCTCTCCTTTCTTACAGGGTGGAGCAGGCAGCCCTCTGCTCAGGACCCGTCCCTCTGCTCTGCACCTGCCCACACAGCAGCTCCCACCTGACCCACAAGCCCACCACCTGCCCCAGGCAGGCCTGGCCTTGCTCTCCTGCTGTAGGGCAGCACTGTGAACTGTCATTGGGGTGCAACTCAGTCCCTGAGTGAACATACCAGACAAAGAGGGGACAGGGCTTCTAGAGTCCTCCCTCCTCCCTCGCAACCCTAGAGCCCTGTCCATACACAGGGCCCGTCTGGCCTGTCCATGCCAGGAGCATCCTCCTAAAAGTCGGAACCTGTCTCAGCCCCTGACCCTGTGCAGTGCAGAGAGGGAAGGAGGCTGGGTTCCTAGGAGACTGCTGGCATCTAGCGGGAGGCTCCTCTGAGCCCAGGGCAGGACCCTGGTGCAGATGCCACCCCACGTGGCTTGTCTTTTAATCCTTAGCCTCTCATCACCTGGGTAAAGCCACAGGAGTAAATTCCCAAGCCCTGCAGCTGGTTGGTCCAGCCCCTGCAGCCTGGCAGGCTGTCTCACCTCTTTCTACCTGCCCACAGCAAGCAGTAGCATCCAACACCCCAGCCTCCAGCAGGAGGCTCGGGTGAGCTGACCTCTGTGGCACCCTGGCCTTTCCTCCAGAGGCAAAGGCAGCCTTAGGGTGGAGGGCTGGAGGAGGTGCAGGAAAGAGTCAGAGAACCTGAAGGAGGACCATGTGGGGGTCTTGGGTGTGGTAGTGTCCGCGAGGAGGGACACAGGACCAGGGGCGGACGTGGAGCCCCAGAGGACACCGGTGATGATGCCGTGGAGTGCCAAGAAGCTGCAGGCTCTCAGCGTTCCCATCTGCGGGTCAGCAGGCAATAGCGTGTTGATACCCTTCAACCCTTGTCTTTCTCACCCTTCCCTGGGGAGCTGCGGATGTTGAGGCTGTCTTGCAGGTGTGTGCTCTCCATACATGATCAACTACAACCTCCTGAAGGCGTGAATTGCTGTTTCCTGCTCGTAGCACTGGAAGGGCAGTGTTGCGCCCTGGTCTAAGCGCTGCGGCATTTAGTCAATATGCTAACCTGGACACTTCTCTGGTGTCTGAGCCTTCTTTGTCCCATTTTGGATCTTTAAGAGAGAGGATGTAGTGGGAGGTCACTAGGTCAAGGGGTGAAAGTAGCTCTCACAAGGGGGTTGTTAAGAGTGAATCTGGCCCCTCCCAGCCTCCTGTGTCCCCATGGGATCCCTCCCACCACGATGCCATGGGCCAGCTGCCACTGCCAGCAGCTTTGACTTTCTGCCCCAAAGCCCTGAGCCAATATAACCCTCACTTCTTCACAAAGTACCCAGTCTTGGGCATCTCATTTTAGTGACAGTCACTTCCTGAGAGGAAGAGAGAGGATTCACCTCTGTGATGATGGCTGTGCAGGCGTGGCTGTTCTGTTTGAGCTGATGGGGATTTCTTGATATTTTTCTATACTAAATGTGTTCTCTTGCACTTCAGAGATGACAGAATGAGAGATGAAGCACAGGCCATGAATAGTTTGGTCTGGGTGACCCAGGAGAGGGTCAGAGTTTGCAGCACCCCTGGATGAACAAGCAGGTGCGAGTACGGGGTGATCACAGTTCCTTCAGTAGGGGATCCGAACTTCAAAGACAAGAGCCAGGGCAAGGGTGCGGACGTGGTAACCCTGGTGGCCAGTTTGCCACCTGAGTGGATGGCCAGTGGAAGCTGCAAGCTACAGAGCACATTCTGGCCTGAGGCTGAAACTGCACCGGGTTCATCCACACTGGAATCTGAATTTCTCAGGGTGCAGGACGAAGAGAAAATGGTTGCTCCATTGGGTTTCTCCCTGAAGGAAGGGAGAGTTTGGGCATATCCAAATCTGCGCATTCTGAAGGGTCCCCAGCCAAGAGGAGTGAGGCATTGAGCTCCACAGAAAACAGTGCAGGAGGAGGAAGCAATCACAGGGTGTGTGTCACATCACTGCTGTTTTAAAGGACACAGAATTCCCCCAGGGAAAGTCTAAAAATAGACACAAGAAAGAGACTGTGAGCATCTGTACTCTTGGATGGGTACAAAGGCCCTGGCTTGGGAGCTCCCCACCTGCCCTTAAAATTCAGCACATGTAAGGGGTGGGAAACAGAATCTGAAGCTAGGTCCTCATAGATTACCAAATGAAATGCAAAGAGGAAAAATAGTAGGGGGGAGTGCAGGAGAGAGCACCTGGAAGACAAGGAATACTGTAAAGTGGACCAATGCACACAGAATGTGGAACCCAGAGGACAAGAATGGAAACCCGAAGGCAGAGTATTTGAAGAATCATTGCTGAGAAGTTATAAAAATTCTTACAGACATCAATCTACACATCCAAATCTGGGACAACGCCATACAGAATATTTATGCAAAAGACAAAGGGCCATGCAGGTCACATTCATGCCACCAAACACCAAAGCCAGAGAAACGGTGCCCATGAAGCTCAGAGGGGCGAGTGTGAGTTACAGCAGGGAGCATCCTGAACCATGCATGCTGGAAGGCCAGGGGATCTTGAAAGGGACAGCTGAGTGCGTCTGTGCGCTTGGAATCTAGGATATGGAGGGTGACTGCATGCTTAATCTCACCACCATCAATCACTTTAAATACGAGTGTCCTAACAGACCAGTTAAAGGCAGAGATTGTCACATCGGATAAAAAAGCAAGATCTAACTATACACAGTCTACAGAAACCCACTTTAATGCAAGTGTATGTGTGTGTGAGTGTGAGTGTGCATGTAAGAGAGTGTGTGCAAGTGTGTGATAATGTGTGAGTGTGCATGTGTGTGTGATGTGTTGTACTGTGTATGTGTATGTGTGAGTGTGTATATTTGTATGTGTGTGATTGTGTGTGAGTGCATGTGTGAGTAATTGTGTGTGTGTGCACTTGAGTGTACATGCAAGTGTGTGTGAGTGTGTGTGGATGTGCATGTGTGTATGTGTGAGCATGAGTGAGCATGAGTGTGTGCATGTGATTGTTAGTGTGTGTGATGTGTGTGCGTGCATGAGTGCATGAACATGTGTGTATATGTGCATATGTGTGTTTGAGTGTATGTGTGAGTGTGTGTGTGAATGTGCTGTGTGTGAGTGTGTGAACGTGTGTGTGTTAAAAGTGAAAGGAGGTTGGATATGAGCCATGGAAGCCTGAACCAACAGAAAGCTGAGGAGCTGCACTAATTTCAGACAAAATACACGTTGGACATAATTTCAGGAAAACAGAGCATTAAAAATGAGAAAGGAGCAAATTCTCCAAGAAGGTATGGAAATCCTGAATATGTATGTGCCCAACAGCAGAGCTCCAATAACATGTGAGGCAAAAATGGATAAATCTGGAAGGACAGGAACACAGTCCCAGGTGTGATTGCACACTTCAATGCTGCACTCGCAGAATTTTCTTTACCGAGATTTAATGTATGCTTATTCTTAACATGTGGAAGACACGGTATGGAGATTTTATACTGAATATATGATAGTCATTAAGCCAAAAAGGAAAAAAGTAGATATTTACAACAAGTTTGAACAACATTGCTGAAATGCACATATGCAAGTTTTATCACTGAAATAATCTCAGTTGTTTTTCTTTATAAGGAACTTCAAATGAACCTAGAACTTTTTCATAGCTCTAGCAGAGAGAAAACAAAAATATAGAAAAAATAAAGTGCTATTTGATTGGCTACTGAGAGAGCAAGGACTTTTACAGTGATTGCACAGCATCATATCAGGAGGGACCATGTCTGGCAAGTATCTCAGAAACTGATGGAAAAGCCTGGCATGGTGGTGCACAACTGCAGCCCTAGCAGCTCAGGAGGCTGAGGCAGGAGGATAACATGTCAAGGCCAGCCTCAGCAACTTAGTGAGACCCTGAGCACCTGAGTGAGACTCTGTCTCAAAGTAAACATGAAAAGGGTTGGGGATGTGGCCCAGAGGTTGAGTGTTCCTGCCTTCAATCCCTGTTACCAAAAAAGAAAAAAAAATAGAAGTTGATAGAAAAAGTATATAGAAAATTGATAAGGATACAGACAACCTGAATATCACTGTCACCCAAAGTGGTGTAAAAAACATGTAGAGAACTTGACATGCCAACAACAGGAGATTATACATTCTTCCTGAGCGTGCATGGACACCCAAGAGAAACCCACTCCTAAGCCATAAAATAAAACTTGGAAAATTTTAAAGAATACGAATCATATAAGATCACAGAATAATTAAACTGCAATCAATATCAGAATGATATTTAGATAATTCCCAAGTATTTGTAAATTTCACAACACACTCCTAAATAAACTTAGTCAAAGAGGAAATCTCAGAGACAATTTTAAAATATTTTCAACCTAAAGAAATAAAAGCACAGCACATCAGGAAGAGGGGTGTGCAGCTAAAGCAGGGCTTTGAGGGAAATTTATAGCAGCAAATGCTTATGTTAGAAAAGAATGAAGTACTAAATCAGTAACCTAAGCTTCCACATCAAAGCCAGAGAAAGGAAAGCAAATCAAATAAAAAGCAAGAAAAGCCAATTATAAATATTGGAGAATGGTTAATGAAATGGAGATCAGAAAACGGGGGGAGAACTGGGTGAAGCCAAGGACAGTTAATCTAAAACATCGGTAAAACCCTTCATGCACAGAGCAAGAGGGAAAGAGATGGACCTGTGGCCAACACCAGCAAGGACAGAACGACCACGACTGCCCACCCCAGTCCTGCTGAGGAGTCCTCGAGGGCGCAGGAGGAAGGGTGCCCACCTTGTGATGCAGGGATTGCCTGAGAAACCTCACCCAATGGAGCAGAAACCCGAGTCATCCTGCAGTCGTGTGAGAAAGCGTATTTCAACTAAAAACCTTCAAAGAAAGGACGTTGAGGCCACAGTGGTTTTGCTGAGGCATTCACCAAGTGCTTCTGGGAGGAAGGACAACAGAAGGCGGAGGAGGACGGTGACTCGCTCCACCTGCGCCCACGGAATTCCAGGCACAGATGCACAGGAAGGCCACCTAGAAGCAGCTGCTTGGCTCCTTCTTGAGTCTCTTGGGTGCAGCCATCTGCCTTCACACCAGCCTCCACCATGTCCATCAGGGTGACTCTGGGGTCCTACAAGGGTCCACCTCCGGCCCCCAGGCTGTTGGCAGCTGCTCATACAAGGGTGGGCCCGGTGCTCGCAACAGATGCTCCAGCTTCTCCTGGGTGAGCAGCAGTTCCGGGCCAGCTGGGCACTGGCATGGGTCTGGGCAGTGGCTCTGGCGAGGGGGGACAGATGGTGTGGGGGATATCACAGCAGTGCCTGTGAACCAGAGCCTGCTGAGCCCCCTCCCACTGGGGTGGACCCCAACCCCCAGGCCGTGCGATCTCAGGAAGCAGTGCAGATCCACAGGCTTGCCTCCTGCATGGACAAGATGCTGGAGACCAAGTGCAGTCTCTGGCAGCAGAGGACGGCTCTCAGCAACAGGGACGCGTGTGTGACAGCTGCATCAACAGCCTTCAATGACGCTGAAGCTGGAAGTGAAGCTCGGCAACCTGCAGGGGCCGGAGGACTTGAAGAGCAGGCACGGGGTGAGATTGATGAGAGTACGCATCCATGCTCTTCAAGGTCGTGGACAAAGCTCACGGCAGCAGGGCAGAGCTGCAGTCTTGCTGCGGGGGTGGATGAGACCCCCTTCACCAGGCAGCTGTGTGGACAGGAGATCCATGGGTTGCAGACACAGACCTCCAACATGTCCACGGTGCTGCACTGTGGACGGGGACGGCGTCATCACCCAGTTTGTGGATACTGCCAGCCACAGTCAGGTGAGGCCCAGCGCCTGTGCCTCACCTGAGGAGCTGCAGACCTGGCTGGGAAGCAGGGACACCCTGTGCCACACCAAGACGGAGATCTCTAAGATGAACATCAGCCACCTCAGGCTAGAGGGCACCCCAGATGCTGACACTGGGCAGCGTGGGGAGATGGGCATCAGGGTGGTCACTGCCCTGTGTGTAAGCGGTCAGGTCGGGTGGGACCCTCTCCTTTCCCCGACTGTCCTTGTGGCCCTCTGTGCACCTGACCTCACCCTGCTGGCCTGGGGCTTGAGGCACAGTGTGTGCCTGGTGTGTAGAGGCCTTAGCTCCCTCCTCAGCACTTACGAAATCAGAGCAACCTCACAAGAAAAGGATGCTCGAGACATTTTCAGTGTACTTGGAGTTTTCTGACAATCCAGACTGGCCACACAGACACTTTTCCTTTTATGTGACTATTTCATTCTTTATTAACATGCATCGACAGCACCCCTATGGCTCTGTGTGGTGAACAGCTGACTCCCACTGACCCCGTCCAGCCTTCCTTTCCTTCCCAACCCCTTCCCGAGAGAGGAGGCAGCTTCTGTCTCCCCTGCCTGGCTCATTCCATGCACCCACATCCTCTGAGGTGTCACCCTGTGCAGGGGTCAGGCCACACTTCCTCTTTCCTCTGTCCAGAGGGACCTGGGCTGGCTCCACATTGTACTGCTGAGAGCAGGTGACCTGGTATCTGCTGGGGTGCCTGCTTTCTGGCTTCCCCAGGGAGGCCCCATCACAAAGGGGCTGCAGAGTGAGTAGCACTGGACATGTGGCACCTGCCAGTCTACCTGGGCCAATGAACCAATTAGATAAGGAAGAGAAGGACGAGTCCTCCACAGGGACCCCTCAGGAATGGGCCCTGCCCAAACCTTGGTATCTGAGTCCTGGACTCTGAACTAGAGAGGACAGATGTTTGTGGATGCCCGGTTTGTGGCTATTGGCTTCAGATGCCCAGGATGCTAATGCACAGTCTCAGACCAAGCCTGGCTTCACAGTTCTATCTGGGCACAAGCAGGAGAGGTCTGTCCCTCCAAGGGACACTCCTTCTCAAAAGGCTGCTGCGTGCAGGGCCAAGTTCAGCAGCACTGCCTGGGAAGCTGAGGGTTCTGGCCCTCTCGGGTTCCCCCACCTGAGAGCAAAGCCTGAGCTTGGGGTAGAAGGACAACACGGCAAAGTGTGTGGGGTGCAGGCCCCAGGTGGAGGCTGGCTCCACTGCCTGGCCCCGGGGACTGTGTGTCCTTAAAGCAGCTGACTCAGCTGGCCGGCTCACCCACGGCCGATGTGAGGGCACAGAGACCCAGCTCCTGGCTGGAAGTGGGTCTCACACTGCTCCTCTGCCCAAAGCTTTCCCAGGAAGCTTTCATTGGAAAACCTGGGCACCTTCAGCATGACCCACCGCATCTCCCTCGTGCCCAGAACACGAGACTACTTTCCAGGAAGTAGTCTCTTTCTTTCCAGGAAGAGCCAGCTTTCCAGGAAGTTCTACCAAGGGTGGCCTAATTAGAGAACTTCAAATAAAAATAAACAATTTCCCTGGGGAAAGGGCACAAACAGGAAGCAGGAAGCAACCTCATGCCCAGCCTCACATCTGACCCTGGCCAGCTGTATAAAGGGCTGCGGGCTCAGGAGCTCCACACCTGTCTTCCTCCCTCTGCACCTGCTCCTCTCACCTGCTCCACCCTCGATCACCAGAACCATGGGCTGCTGTGGCTGCTCTGGAGGCTGTGGCTCCAGCTGTGGGGGCTGTGGGGGCTGTGGCTCCAGCTGTGGGGGCTGTGGCTCCAGCTGTGG
>PVKS010045420.1:0-13807 GCA_004027875.1 Aplodontia rufa
TGTCTGCACTTGCTGACAGCAAGTGTTCAATGAATATTAATTAAGTCAATGTCTTGCTTTTATGTCTCACAAAACTCAGAATCCATTCAAATAGGAGACTGAAACTAGTCAATTTTTTTTGGTTTGGTCTTTTTAATATGGATCTATTAGGATTACCTACTTTTTGGAATCAGGATCATCTTCCTGTATCGCCCATATGATTAATTAATGACTTGCTCTTAGTAGGCCTCTGATGTTCTTCTCTCTTGGGTGGTTGGGATTATAACTGAATTTTATTGGAACTAGTCCTAAACCAGTATACAGATATTTCAATAATTATTGCTATCTACATTTGATAGAATGTTAGTTTAAAAATAGCTTAGATTGATAAACTTGAGTTTTATCTATTATTCTAATGCACATCATTTGTCTTTGGGCTTGCTACAAGAGACTACTCTGTAAGGCCCATTTAAAATATCCTTGAGATAAATAAATAGAAGGAAGACCAGTAGAGTAGAGGAAGGGCAGTAGGGAGAAGGAAGAAGGGAAGGAAAGAGGAAGCACTGGGGACTGAAATGGGGCAAATTATGTTTCATTCGTGCATGATTATTTCAAAATGAACCCCATTATTATGTATAACTACAATGCACTGACAAAAGCATTTTTAAAATATCATTGAGAAGGCTTCAAAACAAAACAACTCAAAATTTCCCCCAAACAAAATTAAAAATTCAACTAGAGTCCAGAATTACACAAAGACCTTGAGGAATTAAAGCCATTCCCAATCCTTCCAGGTACCTTTCTAGGGTAACGTCCTAGGAATCCCTGCTTTGTAATCCTATGGACCAGACATTGGTGGCTGAGTACCATCCAGGTTGATGAACATGTGATCTTATGGATGCAGGATCAGCCAATGATTCTCTGGATTTTAACATCCGGGTGCACATTTTTTTTTTCACTCTGTCAACTTCCCTCTGAACACAAAGAATGTAACCACTAAGAAATGCTAAGTATAACTGTATGTCTTCGTTCTCACAGTTAAAACTCGAGACTTGATCACACTTTTCTGAATGAACTGCACCTGCAAAGTGTATCATTTTCCCTCAGTTGTAGTAATTCCCCTACGAAAGTGTTCATATTTCACCCTTCCATATTACGTCTAGTGTCACTGTTGACCTCCACGTTACCTCAAAGGGCAGCAAACAAGCTATCCCATCTCCAAGGAGAGAGGCTTCTGGTTTTGGTTGTCGTTATTGTTGTTTATTCGTTTATTGTTTGTTTATTGCAAGAGCCTTCACTCTACATTTCCAAAGTAAAAAGATAGCCAAGGTTTGTTCTTGTTTGCTTTCTGGTTCCTGCCCTGTGAAAGGACACACAATAGTAGTAAAGGGCGATAGAAAGTTTGAAGTTCTGTGGTTACATGTCCCATGTTAGAATCCCAGGTTGGAAATTCACAGCCCTTCTCAAAAGCACTCTTGTGCTAGAGCTGTAGCATGGATTTTACCCTTTGTTTCAATTTTGCACCATTGTAAAATAGAAGAAATGAACAAAAGGAATGAGCCATGCTCCCTAACAGCTTATATTTAAAAACAGCAGAAGCATATGCCAACCATAGGTTGGTCAGCCCTGGTTATAAGTTTGATTTGGAACAAATGCCAGCTGTTGCTCAGGGCCATTGGGCACCTAGGACTTGTACAAAACCTTGCTCTAGAAGTGTGGATTTACTCTACTTCCTTACGTGCCCATTTTGACTTTGGATAAACTTTCTTCATACATTAAAGCAGCACATTTGACTAGCTATTAACTGAACGAAAGTTTGTTTTTAAAGTGAGCTATTAATGTTTGTTTCTGTACAAAGATGTGCTTCCACATATATCATTTATATATGCACTCATGAGTTTGGAACTGAAAGTCAGAAGTAATTTTATAAGCAGGAAACTATTTACAGCACATAATAGAAACAATAACTGCAATTATGGCTCTGGCTGCTCCTGCGGAAAGTGATGTGTATGACTTTCATCTCCAGCTGTTCACGTCCTAAAGTTTAACGCTTTTGAGATTTTGAACATGGACTCATAACACATAATTTGAGGCAATTGCAAAGACTAAAAATTCAGCCAATATATAATACTTAGATTTTCAACTTTTTTAACATTACAAAATAAAAAGAATCAGTCATCTGATTTAAAAAAAACTGCATAGGCAATGAAAAACCCCTTATAAATGTCTTTAAATTGTTTTGCTTAAAAGTGTGAATTTTTTATTTCATATCGTAACTTCTTCCCTATTAAGCAATCTATGTGAGCTGTTGGTAACACTTGTCCTATTTAAGCTGTCTAAGTAATAAAGCCTACGCTTCAGGCATTTTCTTTAAACATTATGAAAGTCTACACATTTAGAAGCCCTTGATACAACTAATCTCCCTTTTTAAACGCTCAGCCAAGTTTTGGATTATCATTTGAGACCACAACCAAATATTCCTTATGCTTCTCACACACTCAATATAGAAGCCGATGTCCAAATAATTACTTATATCTGGGTGCCCCTGCAGCATTTCCTGGTCCCTCCTCAGGCTCCTGCGTCCAGCATTTCTTAGCAGCCACACAGTGTGGTAGTCTTGCCTTTTCAATGATGACACTAAACCAACACCCTCAATGTGATGTGCTGATTTGTGGCACTTATTTTGACCTTTTATTCATATTTCAAGCATTTTAAAATTTTTGATAAAGTTGTTTTCACGAAATATATAATTGGGAACACAGATCTGTATAAGAATGTTGTTTTCTACATGTGAAGTTACAGCATACTGTTAACAGATGGAAATTTTCAGTAAAGATTTAAACACAACAATAAGAAAGAAATTGTATGTACTATAATCATGTATATATAAAATGTTCTTCATAGGTATAAGAATTATGGCACAGTACTTGGGTATTTTAAGAAAAATATAGGACCCAGAAGAGAAGCAAGGGATCAGGGGACTGAAGGGGGGATGGAGCGGTGCAGGGTGGGGAGGTATTGGCCAAATTTTATTGCTATATTGTGTGCATCTATGAATATGTGATGGCAAATCCCATCATTATGTACAACTATAATGAGCTAATAAAAATAAATAAATAAATTTTAAAAAACAAAGAAATAGTTGAAGGTAAAGAGATTCTGGCATATAGAAAACTACATTTCTGAATTCCTAATCCAAATGTCTCCTTATCTTAAGCAGGTATCTGTTAACAGAATATAAATTTATAAAATCCCCTATGAATTTTAAAGACTTTTCAAGAATATCATACATGAAAAGTTGGGGTTTTTCATCTCAACATATACAGCACACATCTTTTCCTGAGTAAGGAAGCAATTTGGGGTGGCACCATTCTAAAACTCCATCCTCCAATGTTCAATAAACCATATATAAAATAAAACATAGACTTTTTATTAGAAATTACCAATAATGTTTTCTTATTAGGTTATTTGTCAAATTTTAAGTTAATAATAATTGTAATCTCAAGTTAATGGCGAACAGAATTCCCTGTGACTCACCAGCAACTTTAACATAAATCTAACAGTATCATCAATATCAGTTTTGATACAGGAAGAAAGAGATTTTAAATCATAACTTTTATTTTTATCAAGAGCTTAGATTTCTATAGCACATGGATTATTATCACTTTGTTTTCTTTGTTTTTATTTTTAAATTCTTAGTTATTCCATTCAAGTGTCATTATTAAAAATGATGTGTATATATACACATATTATACAATATGCATAATATTACATTATACATTTTTAAATTTCCCAACTGTGAACATTTTACATGTTTCTTTCACTTTCTCTCTCTCACTTCCCTCTCTCTCTTTAAAAAAATCAGATAAGAAATTATTAATAAGAATATTTATTACTACTGAGAATGCAGCAAGTTGGGAAGGTTTATTGCTGTACTGATTAGAGTTCACACTATTGCAAACTTTCAAAAAATCAATATCAAATGCATATCAGGAATCTGTATCATGTCTATTTCATTCATTCAACTCATCTGTGCTAAGATACAAAATACAGAAAATCTTGGTACACAAAGTGCATCAGAGCACTTTTCAAAATAATGGAGTATTCTAAAATGTTCCCATATGAAAGAATGGGCTTGAAAACAGTAGGATATCATATCTTGTCACTGGTCAAAGAAGGTCTATGGGTGCATTCTTATAGCATAATGTATTTTCCTTTTTTGAATTGAAGAAAGTAAAATTAATATTTAATTAAAAGGTTACACACACACATGCATGCAAACACACATAATTTGTTTTCACCCTAGGCTTCCTTTGTCTGGAAAACTGTTTTTCTAAACAACTTTTAAGAGAGGAATCTAGAAAGCCCTGTGTGTTTATTTGCTTGGACTGCCATGACAAAAATCACACAAACTTCAAGAAAGCCTGCTTTCACCAACAGAAATTTGTTTTCTCATATTTCTGAAATCTGAGATTCTAAGGTCAAGGTGTTGTCAGAATTCACTTCTCCTGAGTCGTCTCCCCAAGGTTGCTATGTCTGTCTTCTCACTATGACCTCTAAGGCCTTTCATCTTTTCACTGGAATCTCTGTTACCTTTTTGGGCACCAGTCACATTGGATTGGGGCCCCATCCTAGTGACTTCATTTAACTTTACCTCTTTAGACTGGGGCGATGTGGGAGTGATTCTGGATTAGTATCAGGTGCATAACATACTGTTACTACATGTACATTTATGGTTGTACAAAAACACAACTCCTCAATAAAACTTAAAAAAAAACATAACCTCTTTAAACTCTGCATCTCCAAATGCAATCACATTGGGAGTTGGGGCTTTAGCAGGAGAATTTGGGAGAGGACAAAGATACAAGCATTCAATGGGTCATTATCTAATATGCCCAAGTCTCTTTGGATACAGAGTAACACAAAACTCCTCTTTTGAGGAAGTTCCCATTTTTATGGAAGAGATGGAGAATGATGAACATATTAAAAATGCTTGAAACCCTGTGAAAAATTTAAATCATGATAGGATGCTGGAGAGTGGCTCGTTGAGGAAAACAGGTTGCTAAATTAGTCTGAGAGATGGAGGAAAGGTCTTTCTGAGGAGGTGAAACCAAAAATATGACAACTAGCTTTTAACCGTGCTATCATTCTATGCCGAGGAATCTATGCTTAAATGTGCACCTGCCTTAGAAGGTAGGTGGAATCTTGAAGCCCCTCGCAGAATATGGGACCACCCTTCCATGCTGTTGTACGAATCTGAGGACTCAGTCTAGTAATCCTGAATCTCTTCTGGGGTGACATTTTAACCCTAAATATTTAAGCTCGTTGTTTAAGCCATGGCCTTGGATGTGTACCTGCTGTGGACCCTGTAGCTATGGAAGTGCATCTTTTGTGGATCCCATGGCCTTAGAGGTGCACCTGCTGTGGACCCTGTAGCTATGGAAGTGCATCTTCTCTGGAGCCCATGGCCTTGGAGGTACACCTGCTGTGGACCCTGTAGCTATGGAAGTGCATCTTCTGTGGATCCCATGGCCATGGAGGTGTATCTGCTATGGATCCTGTAGCTATGGAAGTGCATCTTCTGTGGAGCCCATGGCCTTGGAGGTGCACCTGCTGTGGACCCTGTAGCTATGGAAGTGCATCTTCTCTGGAGCCCATGGCCTTGGGGGTACACCTGCTGTGGACCCTGTAGCTATGGAAGTGCATCTTCTCTGGAGCCCATGGCCATGGAGGTGCACGTGCAATGGGCTTTCTTGTCAAATGTCTTTTCAATGCTTGTAATCAAAATTCAGTGAAAAACATGAGAACTTGACTGAGGTATGGGATTTGCTAACCTCCAAGTCTTCTCACTTCGCTTGCCTCCTTGATATATATTTCCAATTATTATTCGAAAGGGAATTCAGACAATCTGAACAGAGTGGGAGTTATATAGACCAAATACTTCAGCTCTAATGCCATTAATAATGTGTTCATCTTCTGCTTTAAGTGTAATTCTAATGTGCAGGACAGAGCAAGAACTTTCTGAGGAGATATTAGCTTTGTTTTTCTATGTATATTTGAAACTAATTAGGCAGTTTGCTATAAACATATGGAACATTATTTTAGGAGTGATTATTTTTCTAGAAGTCCTTTGTAAGTCCTGAATAGAGTAATTGTGTTTGCCTGGAGTCCACAATACTAACATGTGTCTTCAAGGGGAGTCCATTGTTTACCAAGGTACTCTGCTTTGTATCACCTGCCAGAAAAACATTCCACGGATTTTGACACAGGCAAATAGAAGTGACAAATGCATCAGTTTAGACCTTAGCCTCATGTACTTTTTATATAAAACACACAAAAGTTCTTTTGAACTCTGCTTTGTGATTTAAGCTATTATATGCTGTCAGCATAATGTTGAACAGTGAAATAATTCTAGGTCTTCAAACTTCTCCCAAGGTTACCTTCAACTGGAAAGGCATGAAATGCCAAGATACTGTTTTTATTTTCTTGTACTGAATCAACTAAATGTCTTTTCCATTCTCCACCTTTGAGGCCATGGGTTTTCCTCCTTTTTATTCATTTTTGTTTCATTTTAAAAAATATCCAATGGACTGAGAGTATAGCTCTATGATAGGAGGTGTGCTTGACATGCTCAACCCTCCCAGCACCACAAAAAATAAAACTTAAAAACAAAAATATATTTTGGCATGACACCCTTTAAATAAGATTTCAGTTTCATAAGTCTCATATCATGTTGTTTGAAAGTTGCAACTTATCAAATGCCTCTCCTGTCATTGACCAAATTCCAGAGTTACCAGAAATAAATGTTCTCTCTTTAACCTCTTATGGTATATTATCCCTAATGCCCAACTATCATGTGACCTTGCATTGTTACCCAAATAATATTTTAAATCTGCTGAATCAGGGAGTTTGCTTTAAGCATCTCCTTGTTGGGCATCACAGTGCCTTGGCATAAGGTGTTTGGTGAATATATTTCATGAATCAAAAAATATATTAATCACGAAAATAGCCTGTTATTTAAACATGTGTAAGACATTCTGCCCAAGTCAACAGTCGTTCCATATTCTTAACCAGTGGTGATTTTTTTTTAAGAGAGAGGGACAGTGAGAGAGAGAAAGGGAGAAACAACTTTATTTAGTCTTTCACATGGCCTTAGTTGCTCCAACACTTAGTTGTGTACATGGTGTTGGGGTTTGAACCCGGGTCCTCGTGTTTGCCAGGCAAGCGCTGAAACCGCTGAGCCACCACTCCAGCCCCCAACAGTGGTGATGTTTGCTTTATCCCTGAAAACTGGTGATTCCTCTACACACAAGCATCACTACTCTGATTGCTCAGAGGCCATGTCTCTTCTGTTTTACAGAATTCAGCACTGGGACAGTGGTATAAAGGCAGTCATAGAAACACAGCTGGTACACCAGTCTTTGTGTGCCTTTCCTAAAGGAGACCATGAACACCGGTGTTGCTGTCATCACAGTCCTGTCATTGCCTCTGGTCCATTGCTTTTGTTTCACACATCTTACACTCACTTGCAAATAACTAGTAATGTACCATAATCTTTTGCTTTGTGAGATAGGGATTATTTCCCACATTTAATACAAGAGAGGAGGGAAGCTTATAGAGTAAGACAATTCTAAAGGATCATACAGATAGTTAAGTGGCAGAGCACAGATGTGAATCTGTGTCCTTATCCCATGACCAACTGAAGATCACCATGCTAACAATGTAAATGACCAAGTCATTACTGAACAGTTATGTAAAAGTTCTTGAGAGATCCAGTAGGGAAAGTATAACTCCAGCACATACCTAAGTCATATTCTATACATTCTGAAACATATTCTTTGTACTTTTCATTAATAATATATTCCACATTGAAAATTTAAGATGTCTTTAATTCCAGGATAGACAAGAAATCATTTTTATTACTAGTCTGAGTATAATCAGTAATGATTTTAATGAGCTAGCAGTTATATAGAGAGAAACATAGAATGATACCCTCAGTTTAAGGGCAGTGTCATAGTAATTTATTATAACGTATGTAAAGTGAATTTTAGATCATTGGTATTAAGATACATACTGTTCACAGTTTTAACTGAATTTTTCTGTTTGTATCTGTTTCCATAATAGAATGAATACCTAAATGAAGATGTGGATGCTAGGGTTATTGAATACGAGGATAACCGGCCACTCTTAGACATGTTTCTGCAGAAACCAATGGGTTTACTTTCCCTACTTGATGAAGAAAGTAGATTTCCTAAGGCCACTGACCAGACATTAATAGGTGAGTTTCAGATCCAGTATGACTGGATCTGATTTTATGAATACAGTGGTATAATCCTGAATGATTTCTTAAATGATATAAAATTATCTGGGAGAAAATAGCTGTCACAAAGCTGCATAGCTGACTTTGAAGAAGAGAAATTGAATCTAATACCTGGACAAATGGATATTTATAATATAATGATAAATTTTGGATTTCTCCTTATTTTGTGGTGAAGTCCCAATCACAGAATCTAAAGTTAGAAATGACCTCAGAAATTATCTAACCAAAAATTAGAAGTTGGTGAGCATAGCAGAAAGACATTTTGAGTTTAAAGAGATAACTGACAGGCAGGAAATAAATTCATCTGTGAGGTTCCAGTTGTTTATTTAATAGAGGAAAATAGCCTCAAAATCCTTAATAACCTCTAAGTTACAGTACATTAATAAATACTCATGATAATAATCCTGAGTCATCAAAGGAAGATTTAATGTATTCATTTCTTTCTCTTTGAAAAGGCAGATGTGTATAATATATTTAAAAAGATAATCTCCAAAAATAGTTAAAATGGAAAGATTTCACGTAAGTTAAAAAAGAAAACATTAAGAGCTTTCAGGTACTGAAAAAGTCATTTTTTAAAATGTGGAACACCATATTCCCTGATGATAGGAGATAATCATTATGTATGACAATTACTGGGAGAAAATAATCGCTTGCTTTTCTTATTTACTTTTGGTGATATGCAGAGCCAGTTTCTCACAATTAAGTCCATGATTTGCTTCCTCTTAACCCCACAATTGGCATATTCTGTCCTCCAATTGGACACTACTAAATAGGAAGAAAAATAGCTCCAAGGTTTGTGCAGAAATGAACTCATAACAATCCCTTGATATCAAAATGTTCCTTCTATTCATATCATCAAAATGGTCATAGTACCAAAAGCAAATTACAGATTCAATGCAATCACCATCAAAATACTAATGACATTATTCACAGATCTAGAAAATAATAGCTGTAAAATTTAGATGAAAGAAAAAAACCCTGAAATTGCCAAAGCAATTCTGAACAAGAGTGAGGCTGGAGGAATCATAATACCTGATCTCAAATTATACAACAGAGCTGTAGTCACAAAACCAGTGTGGTATTGTCATAAAACATACATGAAGACCAGTGAAATAGACCAGAGGACACAGAGATAAATCTACATAAATACAGCCATCTGATCCTTGACAAAGATGCCGAAAACATATGCTGGAGAAAAGATACCCTCATTAGCAGGTGGTGCTGGGCAAACTAGATAGCTATATGTACAAGGATACCTACATAGATCCCTGCCTCTTGCCCTGAACAAAAATCAACCCAACATGGATCAAAAGCCTGGGAATTAAACCAGAAACAGTGAAACAGTAGAAAAAAATTTCAGAGCAACACTCAACACTGGTGGGAGCACTGACTTCCTTAATAAGACTCTTAAAGCTCAAGAAATAAATCCAAAAATCAATAAGTAGAATAACATTAAATTAAAAAGCTTCTGCACAGCAAAGGAAACAAAAGCAGGAAAAGAAAGCCTATAGGGTAGTATAAAATCTTTAAATCTTTGCCAGCTACTCTTCCAACAGGGAATGGATAACCAGAATATATAAAGAACTCAGAAAACACCCCCTCCCCAAAAAACCCAGAAAACTAATAACCTACTCAATAAATAGGTAAAAGATCTAAAAAGACATTTTTCAAAAGAAAAAACACTGATAGCCAACAAATATAAGAAAAAAGTGTTAAAATCATGAGCAATCAGGGACATGCAAATCAGAACTATATTGAAATTTCGTCTCACCCCAGTCAGATTGATAACCATCAAGAATACAGATAGCAATGATGCTGGCAAGGATGTGCAGGAATGTTGTTCATGGGACTGAAAATTAGAACAACCACTTTGGAAAACAGTACAGAGACTCCTCAAAAGACTAGAAATGGAACCACCTTATGATCCAGTATTCTCACTACTTGGTGTTTATCAAAAAGAACTGTAATCAGCATACCAAAGTGAAACCTTCATACCAATGCTTATAGCAGCACAGTTCACAATAGCCAAGTTATGAAACCACATAGGTGCCTATCAGCAAGTGGATTAAGAAAATACGGTATATACCCGCAATGGAGCTCTACTCAGCCATAAAGAAGAATGAAAGTATGTCATTTGCTGGTAAATAGATGGAACTGGAGAACACCATGCTCAGTCAAAGAAGCCAGACTCAGAAACTTAAGGGTTGAATATTTTCTCTCATATGCAGAATCTACAGAGAATAAAGGATTTTTAAAAAGAGGATCTCACAAAAAAAGAGGGGAGAGCAATAGAGTGGAAGTGGGGGCACCAAGGGAAACAGGAAGGGAAGCAAAGAACTGAGGAATAACGTTAACCAAATTATGTTATGTGCATAGATGAATATATCACAATGCATTCCAATTTTATATATAGCTATAATGTACCAATTAAAATATACATAAATAAAAAGAAGGAATAAAGGAGTAAAGGAAGAGGGTCAGGAGAAGAGGAAGGAGAGAAAAGAGAACAGTACTGGGGATTGAAATGGAGAAAGTATGTTATCAGCATTTATGAATATGTCAAAATGAACCCAACTATTATGCATAACTACAATGTACTAAAAAATTTTTTAAAGAATTCTTTCTGAAAGATGGAATGCTAAGTTCTCTGAATGCATTAAAATTGTTTAAGAAATTTAACTGCCTTTTATGATCGTATGGTGCTTCTTATATAAACAACCTATAGAAAGGATGGCAAATCACCTCAGTTTTAGGCTCATGATTTGACATGATGCTGTCTCGCAAACCTCTTTTACCACTCTCATGCAGTTCCCTTGTTCTGGACCAGTGGTTCTCAAAATGTGGTCCCCAAACGAGGAATATCAGTTGCACCAGGGAACTTGTTAGAAATGTAAATTCTTGGCTCCCTCCCCAGACCTGTGGAGAAATCTGAGGGTGGGGCCTACCAGCCTGAATTTCAAGAGACCTTCAAGGTGACGCTGATGTGTGCTAAGGTTTGACAACTGTTCTAAATCATAATGCAGTGGTAAAAATGTATTATCATAAGTTTTGTTTTACTACTTACAATTATATTCTAAATCTGCATAATTAGCTATATAAAACCTGTCTTTGTTCACTACACATTGTGGTGAAAGAAATGATTCTGTCAATATTGTTTGAGAATTTTCTACATGCTTGACATTGGAGTTCAATTCTTATTCTACAGAAAAATTTGAGGGTAACCTGAAATCACAGTACTTCTGGAGACCCAAAAGAATGGAACTTAGTTTTGGAATTCACCATTATGCAGGAAAGGTAAGGAAACATGAGAATTGTGATTGACTTTCTCTTTACCTTTTATCACATTATAAGGATAGACAAGTTAAATATGGCCCACAATATTGGTAGATGGTTGATTAAGACCATCTATTTCTACTGCTGTCTGACCCTAATTCTGCTCGCCAGCTTCCTACAATCTGTCCTGACCTTTGCCAGCCATTCATGGTGGATGCCACTAGCACTGAAGGGCACACACCTAGAATCTATCCTGCAAAGGTTTTTAAGAATGGCCTTCTCTGATGATATAGTTTTTGTAGAGGAATTTTTATTAGGAACCTAAGGAAACAGAGGAAAGAAAAACAAAGCCAATATTTTCAGTCTGTTTCCTGGTCATACTGTCTGGCCGTGAGTGACTAGAAGGCAATGGTTATCTTCTCCCCTCTTTTTTTTTTTTTCTTGTTTTTATTAATGAAAGGGAGGACTTTCTATGTGAACTGCATTTTTCAGACTTTAGATGTTTCTCTCCCCTCCACAGCCATTGTCTCTCCTCCCTCCCAGTAGGAAAAGGTGCTAGGCTGCAGATACAGTTAGATAGCTGAGCTAACCCAGATAAAGCTGGCTAACGGGCTGTTGTGCAATTGGAAAAGACATTCAGACATTCATGGAGACACATTCACACACCAGAGCAAGCCTGCTTCCTTCCCCTCCTTTGGTGGAGAATAATGGGCTATTCCCTCACAATGATGGCGTACAAATTGGAGGCCTGAGAAGAGATTCAAATCACGAAAGAACGTATCAAGTGAGAAATGCATTAAAAAGTTAAGTAACACAGAGCTATTACCATTCCAATCTCCATGTTAGAAAGTGTTCCACAGACTTTTGTTGTTAAAAACTTTTAATTTAAACCATTACAATTAGAACCTCTCTCATGATTTTTGGCATATGCTTTTTTAAACAAAGCCTCCTTTAAGAATGAACATCCATCAAGAATGGCCTATGACCATTTTATCCAGCATTTTTAACAACTGTTATTCTCTTAAGGCTGCATAACAATCCCACAGGCTGGAAGGCTTAAACAGCAGAAATTTATTGTCTTATCTTTCTGTAGACTGGAAGTTCAAGATCAGGGTACTCCCAGCAGGTTACCATCTGATAAGGCCTCTCCCTGGCCTGCAGAGGCCATGTCACTCCTTACGTGACCTTTTCTCTGTATACATGCACAGAATTTTAATATGAATTATAGAGGGACATGATTCTTAACAACCATACTGAATTATCCTTCAGAAATTTTGAATTACATTCCTCCTTTAAAAATCACATAGAGGGGCTGGAGTAGTGGCTCAGTGGTTCTGGCACTTGCCTGGCATGTGTGAGGACATGGGTTCAAACCCCAGCACCACGTACACAATGAAGTGTCAGAGCAATGAAAGCCACATGAGAAACTAAATAAATAAAAAATTGATTTTCTCTTTCTCTCTGTCAATGTCCTTCTCTTAAAAAAAAAAATCACAGAGGCTGAATCTGTGGCTCAGAGGTTGCAGCGCTTGCCTAGCATGTGTGAGGACGTGGGTTTGAACCCCAGCACCGCAAACACAACAAAGTGTCAGAACAACTAAATTCACATGAAAAACTAAGTAAAATTGTTCTCTCTCTTTCTCTCTGCCCCCCCCCCTTTAAAAAAAGTCCCAAAGAAGGGCTGGAGCAGTGGCTCAGCAGTTAAAGGACATGCCTGGCATGCACAAGATATGCAAGGACCCAGGTTCAAGCCTCAGCACCATATACATAGCTGTCAGAGAAATGAAGGCCAGAAGAAAAAATTAAATAAAATTGATTCTCTCTCTTCCTCTCTTTTTTTTAAGAGAGAAAAGGACAGTGAGAAAGAGGAGGGGGGAGGCTCAATTTTATTTTCTCATATGGCTTTCGGTGCTCCAACACTTCATTGTGTACGTGGTGCTGGGATTTGAATCCGCGTCCCTGAGCATGTGAGACAAGCGTCAAAATCCTGAGCCATCTCTCCAGTCCCTTTCTCTCTCTTAAAAAGAAAATCATATAGAAGTGCCAGGAACACAAACACTGCTCACAGTGTGTTTTGATTCCACTGCTACTAAGACAACAATCTATTATAGCCACCAAGTCAGTACAGGTGGATCAATTATAGAAATAGGAATGTCTTGCTAGCCCCAGTGTGCCTCATCTCTCCAAACAGAGAAGAGAAAAATGTCAAATTCCCAACATAATGAAAAAAAAAAA
>PVKS010045421.1:0-13800 GCA_004027875.1 Aplodontia rufa
TGAAGATAGACAAATCCCCGGTGTGTGCTCCATAAAGTTAATTCTACACAGATGAAGCTGTAATTGGCTCCCATATTAACCCAAAGTAGGAAGATCAACCAGGCTGTAACAATGACAGTGTTGATTAAAAAAATAAAATGCTTACGAATGGTTTTATGAATGGGTGTTTGTGCTTTTTCCTCCATAAGAACTCTCCGCTCTGTTTTACTTCCTTTAAGTTTTTAACATCACTGAAATAGTGCACCATATACAGCAGAGATCCATTTTACTGAGGTGCACAGGGCAGGCTTTTTGCATGCTGTATGTATTTACATACTATTTTTTTCTTTGTGGCAATTCAGACTTTTGGACTTATTGGACTTTATTCTCCAGGATATTTTCTCAGGTAATGATTTCATTGTCTAATACCAAGTACCCTGTGGGGCCTTTATTAATGTTAATTGAATTATGAATGAGTTGAAAAGACACTGTTCTCTTACTTGTTTAAAATATTGGTGATGAAAATTAGACTATACCCCTCTAAAATTTGTTCCTGGCTGATAAGTGTCCGGTCTTCAGATGCCCTGGTATTTTTTCTGCAATTTCTGAGCTACGTAGAAGCTTTCTAAATTTTCTAATTTCCATATTCACAGATGCCCCTCGTTTCAGAAATGGTGGAGAGTTTCAAAGGACTTCTTTCCTCACTGGCTCTTTCTGAAGCCGAGAATTCACCTATTGTTCCAGAAAGTCTATATCAAACATTTATTTCAAAGTTAACTCCTCTCAATATGGTTTACAAATACTTTAAGTCAACAGAAATATGAATTTAATAATGTGAAAGAAAATTCTGGTCAATTACTATTAAATTCAAGTCTATTATTAACAATAAGCTCTGAAGATTCTAGTTAGTGACTTTTCCTTTGGAAATAAAAAGGACAAATTAAAATCTGGATGGCCAGGAAAAGAAGTTGTAAGCATCCTGAAAGGATTTGAAGAACACAAAAGATAGAAATCTAATATGATTAAAGACAGAGTATCCTTTGAAAGATATGATTTTGAGATAGTATAAACAGATCCAGAGACAAACAATCTAGCAAGAATCACAGTTATCCCTGACCCACATTTAACTTCAAATAAGTTTGGTAGTGACAAATGTGCAGAAGGAAACTTACCAAAGTGATTTCTGAGTTGGGCCTCAAGAAAAAAAAGATAAAGATGAGGAATCAATGAATTAAGTGTCCATCAGTGGATGAATGAACAAGAAAGTACGGTCCATATATACAATGGAACACTATGCAGCCATGTTATGGTTTGGATATGAGGTATTCCCCCCAGAGGTCCTGTGTTAATGCAAGAACATCCAGCATTGAAATAATAAGGTTCTGAGAGATAATAGCTAGTTCATCCTAGCTTGAATGGATTACCTGGACGGCGACTATGTGCAGATAGGTGAGACTGGAGGTGGTAGGTCATTGGTGGTGTGCCCTGGAAGGGTCCACCTTCCCAACAACCCATTTTCCTCTCTGTACTTCCTGGCCATCATGAGCTGAGCAGTTTACTTCCACCCTACCCTTCTGCCATGATGTTGTGCCTTACCCTGGACAAGACAGGAGTTGGTTGATCCTCCTCGAAGTTGTTCTTATCAGGTATCTTGGTCACATATGCAAAAAACTAACAAGCTATAACAAGGTTAAAATCCTATCATTTGCAGCAATACTGATGAACTTGGAGGATGTTGTGTTAAGTGAAATAAGCCAGGCATTAAAAAAAAAATACTGCATAGTGCAAATCACATCAGGAATCTAAAAAGCTGACCTCATGAAAGTAGAGACTAGTTAGCAGAGGCTGGGGAGGAAATAATAGGGAGAGGCTGATCAATAGGTACAAAGTCATGGTTAGACAGGATGAACAAGTCCATGTGGATCTAGTGTTCTATTGCACTGTAGATTAACTATGGTCAACAATATTGTATAAAATATCTTGAAATAGCTGGAAGGGAGGATTGTGAGTGTTCTCACCACAAAGAAATGATAAGTGAATGAGGAGGCAGTCATGCTAAATACCCTGATTTCATTAGGATGCATTATATATCACATTGTACCCCATAAATATGTATAATTATTATGTGTCAGTTAAAAACCATAACATCAGAAAATGTTATTGGTCTGGGTGGAAACTTCGCATACGCAGAGGCAACATCCAAAGTCCCAAAGACATTCAATTCTCCTAACTTCTTATGGGGTGTTCTAAAGGTTCTGTGCAGACAAACTAGGAAAAATATTTGGGGCCGTGTGTAATACAATTGTGGTCCTTTCCAGAGTTCCTAGCTGTCAGTTTTGAAGATAGGTAGGACATTCAGGTCACCTATGAGCAGCAAGATATGCCCATGAGTTAAGGTCTAATACTCTACTGCTGTGTAAGAACACACTTCCTTCTAAAGAAAGAAAGCAACATAAGTGAGAATGAGTGACCCAGAAACCCTACATGGAGTGGAAGGGGTTGAAGGATCTGAGGCAGATGTTCACACCGGGAGATCATTTTCTGTTGCCTGCTGGTGTAGTGATGGCTTTCACCTTGGTCATGAATCCACCCTACCCTGCGGGTAATTGCTTCCTGTTCTGACTTACCACCAAAGACAGCCTCAAGCAATTGGGGATGCTTAGCTTTAAAAACTTCTTAAAATCCTCCCTAGGGTTAAAAAAAAGTAGGACAACGTAAAAAAGAAAAAAGAAAAAGAAGAACATGGATGCTTTGTAGCAGGGACAAAATCTGAAGATCAACTGATTAGAGGACGGATGTAGAGATGGGGAGGGCCGAAGAAATCATCATTTCTGCTTTCTTAGGTCATGGGGCCTATTTTTGAACCATCTGTGATGTGAACATGATTCTCTGCAATCCTCCTGACTTTTAAGTCTGTGTCCTGAAAAGCAGTGGTTGAGGAATAAGCTACTTAGCAAACTGACCTATGACATTTGATCACCAAGCTAAGCATTCATATGTAATATTGCCCGTTTAATTGTATTTGAGACCATGAAGACACTGAAAATATAGAAAGGGGAAGATCTGTTAAGGCAAATCGCAGCCAGCCTAGATACTTTTGCCTAGGGTAGGTAAGCGAGGCAAAGAAGACAGCAAGGTACATTTTTCTATAAACTGCATTTTCTGTTGCTTCTGTTTTCCATCCTCTAATGAGTAATGGTTAAACTATTTGGCAAGCTAACTAACACCCATGGAATACTGGAGTTCACTTGGTGTTTCTGCAAAAGGATAGGTCGGAGACAGCTACTGTGCCCTACATACTCTGAAGTTCGCTCCACAAGGCTCTCTCTTGTCATGTAAAATTTCTTTCATTAAACCAATCAAACATGTCTCTTCATTTCTAGGAGAGCCCAGCATGAGTTAATAAATCTACCGAGACAACTGAATCAAGAGACTATACATGTAGGACACATCGGAAGAACTAAAGCTGGTCTCAATCTGGAGGCACAGAAACTTAGAGGAATTCACAAAATGCCAGTCATTCTTAAATGAAATTCACTGTTGGGCAGAAAAACAAGTTGAGGATGATAATTCAGTGGCAGACAGAACAGGCAGGAGCAGGTTCAAATGCTGCATATTTCACAACAGAGCTTAATTAAAACAGGACTATGAGGCTGTTAATTGCATTATAATAGTTCAGCCTGAAATGAGGTCTGATGTGAATGTCCTTCTAGTGGAGCTGTTTATGTTGTTATAATTACACAGTGGTACATAGATTTATTGCATAGATACATGTTTAACAGCTCTTGGGTGGATTTCTTTTCTTTTCTCACTTGAATTTGCACTCAATTTTCAAGTGTGGCAAGGCAGCAAGAGAGAACCTGAATCAAAAATTTAGGTCATACTGGATGATCCAGTTGGTCTCCTGTGGATTTAAGGCTAAAACTCCAAATAAGTTGCACCCTTACTATGGTGATTTTATTCCATTTCTTTAGGGGTGAACCATTTTCATGAAACACTGAGTCTCAGTAAAATGTTATCTTGCCCATAATTTTTATTTTATCTTTTTAAGGGCCGAGGACTAAACTCAGAGACTGATGTGTGCTAGGCTAAAACTCTGACACTGAGCCAAATCCCCAATCCCTAAATGGTTTGTTTTATATTTAAAAATACTTTTCCCTCTTAGTCTGTTTTCTGCTGCTATAACAGAATGCATGAGACTCGATAATTTACAATGAACAGAAATTTATTTGGCTCACAGTTGTGGAGACTGGGAAGACCGAGAGCACCTGCTCCAGTATCTGGACAGGGCTTTTGCTCTACATCATCCTGTGGCAGAAGTAGAAGGGCAAAGCAAGCAGAACTTACCGAAAGAACAGGCAGAGCTGGGCTGGGGATGCGGCTCACAGGTAGAGAACTTGCCAAAAATGTGCAAGGCTTTGGGTTCAATCCCTGGCACCGCCAAAAAAAAAAAAAATGCAGAATCTAACTGCAATCCACTCATGCAATAACTTAACCCACTCCCATGATAAGGACATTCATCCATCATGAGGGCAGAGCCCTTCTAACCTAATAATCGTGTATTAGTCATTGGGGATTAAGTCTCCAACACAGGAACATTAGGGGACAATTAAAACCATAGCACTTCTTTCAGAACTAAATGAATGAGAATGTATGATTACGGTAGTATCTATGTTCCAAAATACTGTGCTTTTTCAGTATAAACAAAATATCAAGAATTCAAAGACTGAGTCCAACAAAATATGTTAACTCATGCTCACAGCCTGCAAAAGGCATAAATAAGTGGAGTTGTTTTTCTAAATAGTGAAAAGGGGTACTTTCTTGATCCAACAGAGTTTCTAATTTGGGGTTCAACAACACAGCTGGCTCATTTTAGAATATAACCTATGACCTTGAATTAAGCAGTAAAACCTTAGATCAAACCAGACATTCTGGAAGCATACACATATTTAATGTTTTCAATAGTCAGCTTGATATTTTGATTTCTATGCAGTCTATGGATATCAGCAATATGCATGCTTCTTCCTTCTGCATGTTGCTTTGGAATAAAAGAGCAAAGAAATGATAGAGGATTACCTACAAATAAATTAGGTGGGTAGAATGATTATGCCTTCATGTTTCTTTCTTTAACATAGCCATTAGGAGTATAGAATGAGCATTTAAGTAAATTTGAACCAATTTAGAGAAAAGTAATAAACTGTGATGCATTTCCAGGAAGCCATACTTCCAAACAAAATCACCTGTGCTCAATTTAGATAGAAATTATGCAATTTGGGGAAAGCTAACATATATCCATGTGTTTGTACCTACATTATAGAGCACATTTTATTTTGAACATCTCTAATTCTGATAAACAACAGTTTTGCATCTTGCGTCTGTTATCAGAAATATCTATATTTTTTTCATGCCACAACTACAAAAGTCTTAAGAAACACACCAGGAAACTACAAAGAATTTGACTTTAGATTATGACATTTTGAAAAGTTCCTTGAACAGAAATAAATGCCAGGGAAAGATGCAGGCTGTTTCCTGAAAGTAGATTGTCACAAGTCTAAGTAGTATTTTCCAAGGTTTTTGCTTGTGGATATGCATGCAAATATTTATAAAAGTAGCAAAGCAATCATATATAAAAATGTTATAGATTCATCTCAGAGGAAGAATAAGAATAGAGTGACCCCTTCTGTCACTTTTCTCTGTACAGGTGAAGTACTTACAGGCTACCAATGAGAATGATGAATTACATGGGGGGAAATGATTCTGAAAATCTGACACTTGGAACAGAGTGGGGGAATCATGGATGTGGGAGTAAGGACAGAACGAAGACACCTAAGACAAAAAACACCACCACCTCTTCCATGCAGCCACCTATGCTCTCCGAGACAAATTTTACAGGTGTGAATTCATTGCTTAAACATAAAGTAGTCAGAGCTAGAGCGGTGGCTCAACAGTTACAGGGCTTGCCTGGCATGCGTGAGCACACAGGTTCAAACCCCAGCACCACGAACACAACAAAGTCTTGTAGCAACAAAAGCCACAGGAAAAACTAAATAAAACAGCTTCTCTCTTCCTATCTCTCTCTCACTGTTCCTCTTGCTCAGAAATACGTAAATAAATAAATGCAAAGTAGTCAAAATTACTGGCCAGCAGTGTTTGCCCTCCTAGACTCACTATCCCACCATGGAACCCACACTCCACTTAGATACTCTAAGTTCCAAAACAAGGGAAGTTTTAAAGTCGGAGAGTGTAAAACATCAATCATGACCAGAAAACTACAATACACTCAGATCTTCAAATCCGGAGGCTTTTTTTCTTCCTCCTGACTACCAGAAAGGAGGAAAAATATGATATTTGAAGAATATTCATCTAATAGGCCAGTGTTAGATGAATATGGTTGGGTAGAACTAAGAAAAAATAATTGGATTGACTTAGTTTAAATGACCAATTATGTAAATCCAATTCTCTAAAGGCAAGAAATTCGACTGCAGTATTTTCCTTTCCAGGTAGGAGACTCAAAGAAAGGGTTTAGACATAGCTCAAGTTTATACCATTAAAGACACTGAGCGACTACATCATTGGTAGAAAAAGCACCAGATAGCCATGAAAATGAAAATTATTTATCCTTTGAATTTTAAAATATTATTCAATCTGGTATGCTGGTGCATAATCCTGTTGCTTGGAGAACTGAGACAGGAGAATTACTTTAAGCCTAGGAGATTGGGACTTGGGCAACATACTGAGACCCTACCACCAAAAAAAAAAAAAAAAAAGATTCAATATTATTCTTTAGCTAGCCCCTTTGCTTCTGTATTGTTTTGTTTTGTTTTGTTTTATTTTTTTAAGAGCGAAGGACAGAGAGAGAAAGAAAGAGACAGAGAATCAATTTTTCTTGAGATTTTCACTTGACTTTCGTTGCTCTCACACTTTGTTGTGTACATGGGGTTTGAACCCGTGAACTCGCACATGCCAGGCAAGCACTGGGACCTCGGAGCTGCCGCTCCAGCCCCTTTGCTTCTGTATTGATGCAGAAGGTTTAGAAGTAGAAAATATTTCCTCTCCACCTGGGAACTTTTCAACCCAAAGAGTGACCTGTTGTCCATATTAGAGACTAATAGTTTGCTCTTGCCCTATCCCTTGGTTTAATTTTCTCTAACAGTAGCAAAATATCAGACTGGGAGGTCAGCTTCCTGTATGCATGTGTGTGACTGGTTTATCTTATTTTCTAGATCAATTGCCCCCAAATTTAGTTGTCCACCAATTTTTGTATCAACTGAAATGAACAAAGTGATACAAATTATGCCTATCACTTTTATGCCCTGATCTTGTTTCAGAAAACAAATTCAGTAGTTTGAGTTGGCTGGAGATCTAGGAGGAAGAATTGGCAGGAGTGATCTTGAACTTCCAAAGCCTGGCAACTCCTACGTGACTTGTGCAATGGCCTGGGTGTTGCGTGAGTCTGCCCCAGACACCCACCTGGCTCACTCCTGCCTTCCACGCTCTACAAGCGACACTTACAAGTGGGGTCCGTCCTGACCATCCTGAAGGGAGTGGCATCTCCATCCTTTGCACTGCCCTCTGCCTTGCTTTTGCCGTAACGCTTACCTATAAGCATTACCACCAACCAACCTGCATATTTCCTTATTTATTTGTCTATTCTCTGTGCTTCTGTCCCCCAATTCAAGGTTTGTGAGGAAAGGAAATAGTAACCAGCTCCTAAGAGGTACTAAGTACGTGTTAATTGAAGGAATAAATAAGAAAATTAAATGATTTACATGGATTCAATATTGAAGGCCTTGGGCTATTTGCTTTCTTTTGCTTTTATCATGCCTACCTTGGAAGCTACTGAAAATTATTCATTTTTACCACCTCCTAAACCGATATGTAAGTCTCGGCTGCTCTTCCATGTTAGCATTTCTAATAATGCTAAGGCCTTTTCTTCAGAAGTATCAGTGAAGCACACTCTGCCAGCGTCCCACAGTGCCAGTTTTAACTGTTTCTTAATTCAGTGACGTCTCTCGGGTTGCTCACTCCACCCACACCACCCACGAGGCAAAGATTGCCCATGTCACAACTTGGCTAGAATAACATCCCTTTGCACGCAAATAAAATCTTTCTCCGGGCGTTGCAGGGCATCCTGTGATAACTAATTGCCTCATTAAACATCTCTACAAGTAAGAAAGTATTGTTTTGACTTTATAGATGGTAAATCTCAAACGAAAGAAATAAAAACCACCTCTTTGCCTGCAATAAGAACACTGAAAGGACAAGAAGAATTGAACTAAATCCATCTTTATGTAATGACTTGATAGGGATGTTAATGATTTAATAGCAAAAATGAGTTAAATGACTTAACTTCACATCTTCCCCTTAAAGGAACAGGAACTATTTGCCAGGTATTTTTCACGACTGTAAAAAGAAATCAATATTATTATTTGCACTTAATATATCACTATTCGAAACCAGATTTGAATCATTCATTAAAATAAAAAGAATAAGGGAACCTGGTGTTCATCTGTTACCTAAACTTCTAGTTTAGTGACTTTCAATGAGTCTAGATTTCAGAAAGTTTCCAATTCTGAGAATTTAAGGGTTCCTGTCTGAGTCCCCATTTTATTTTCACACTTAAACATTGACTCTTGCACTTCATTTGAATATAGTTCTGTCTTTGAGCCTGACCTTTCCAGAGCAGAATAAAAGAGAAGAAAAATAGCATACGGAAAATTGGTCATAGCAGTGACTATTTTGGGAAAGATTAATTAAGAACAAGAATTATAAATAATACTTATTTAGAACTCATTATATAAAAGGCTTTCTTCAAAGCAAATTCATTCATTGAACCATCTACTCGAAATGTATTTTTTAAAATCCCATTTGTGCCAGAGGAAAATGGAGACAAAAATTAAGCTAAACATACCTGGATCCTCCTGCACTTTTGCGTTCCCAGGCAGAAAGACAGATGATAAATAACTGGATATTTTATAAGTGCTATGGAGGAAAAGGATGTAAGGTCGGGGAGCAGCTGCGTGCCAAGGGAAAAGGGTCTACCTGAGGACTATGTTGTTGAGAGCTGCTGTCTCACTCTGGGCAAAGCTCTCTACGAAGCAGACACTTCATCAGATTTGAAGGAAGTAGGGGTATGCATTGTGCATCTATTTGGAGGAAAGGCACAAGCAGAAGAAACTTCAAGTACACAGCCAAAAGAGGAATATGCCCACCTTATATTTTAGACAAAAGCCAAGAAGCCAAAAGAAGTGAAACAGCAAGCAGAGGGGAGATCAGAGTGTGGGAGCTGGGAGGAGGAAAAGGCAATGGGAGATGTAAGTATTGCTGAAGGGCGAGGGACCTTACTCTGAACGTTTAAGAAGGCAGAGATCAGGGTCTACACCCTCCAGCCAAGAAAGGTCAAAGGTTGCAGGAGATGACCAGAATCTGCGGGAAATCCTGGAATAGATTCTCCTTCTTTGACATGAGAAAGACCCAATCTGCCCACACCAGGTTCTTGGACTTTTAGACCCCACAAACCAGAGACAGTAAGCTTCTGGTGCTTGTCACTCAGTTTGTGGCATTTGTTATCCAAAACACAGGCACAGGCAATGGTCCATTTATGTGCATGATTACACTTAATTTTCATAAATGTGGTGATTATTACTCCAAGTGTCCAATAAGAAACTGAAACAGGACTGGGTCAAGTAATTTACCCCAAGTGAGAGTTAGAGCTAAAATGTGACTTCAAGGCCATCTGACCCCCAGAACCCAGGCTTTTTTTTTTTCTATCAGGGATTAAACCCAAGGGCATTTAACCACTAAGCCACACCCTCAGCCATTTTTTTATTTTTTATTTTGAGTCAGGGCTTCATTAAGTAGCTGAAGCTGGCTTTGAACTTGTCATCCTCCTGCCTTAGTCTCCAAAGTCTCTGGAATTACAAGCAAGCATTTGACACTTCAGGCTTTTACGCACTGCCGCTGCCCACTCTCTAAAAGGCACTTTAAAATTGTGTTAATTTTTTTAAGAGTCTGAGAAGAATGGACATTAATTTTCCTTTAAATGCTTGGTAAAGGTCACATGTAAATTCATCATGTTTTTTTTCCTTTTATTTGTCAGGGAGCTTTGACTATTGACTCAAACTCCTTACCAATTACTAGTTGATTCAGATTTTGTATTTCTTCCTGATTCAGTGTTAGTAGGTTTCCAATAACTTATCCGCTTCTTCTTACGATATTTTCTATTTCTGTGGTATGTATTCTAATGTCTCCTGTTTTCTTTATAATTTATTTATTTGAGTCTTCTGTTTGTCTCAGTCTAGCTAATTCATCAATTTTGTTTACATTTCAGAAAAACACCATTTCATTGATTTTTTTCATTTTTTTTAAAGTATTTCATTTATTTCTCCTGAGATAGCTAATATGTCCTTCCTTTAGCTGACTTGGACTTAATTTCTTTGTTCAGTTCATTGAAATGTAACACTAGGTTGCTTATTTAAGATACCCCCCCAATATAGTTGTTTATTATTATATACATTTCTCTTCTAGGAATGCTTTTGCTACAACCCATGGTTTAAGCACATTTTGTTTCCATTTTCATTTGTCTCAATATTTTTTTCATTTTGTTTTTTATTTCATTTTTGAATCACTGGTTGATTAGAAATGTGTCAATTTCCACATATCCATGAATTTTCCAATTTTCCTACTTTTATTAATTTCTGATGCCATACCATTGTGATTAGAAAAGACAGTAAGATTTCAACCTTAAATCATCTCTTAAACTTGCTAAAATTTGTTTTGAGATTTGACTGATGATCTATTCAGGAGAATGTGCTATGTGCCTTTGAAAAGAATTTATATTCTGCTGTCACTGAATGGAATGTGCTGTAGGCATCCATCAGATTCTTTTGGTGTGTGGTGTTCAAGTTTTTTTTCTAGCTGTGTTATCTATCCATTAATAAAGGGAATGGGAATTGAAGTCCCCTATTAATATTGTTTTACTGTCTATCACTTTAGTTTTGTTAATGTTTGTCTTATATATTTAGCTGCCCTAATGTTAGGTGCATGTATATTATAATAAGGAAGGTCACTACCTTCTTTGTCTCTCGTAACAGTTTTTGACCTAAGGGCTATCTTGTCTGATATAAGTATAATTACTCCTACTTTTATTTGTTTAGCATTTACATGAATAATCTTTTCTATACCTTCATTTTCAGCTTACATGTGCTCTTAAAGCTAAGTTCATATCTTGTAGGCCAGAAATAGTTAGTTCGTGGTTTTTAAATTCATTCATCTACTCTGTGTCTTTTGATTAAAGAATTTAATCCATTTACATTTAAAATAACTAATGATAGATAAGTCATTACTACTGCTATGCTATTGTTTTCTGATTGTTTTGTAGTTTCTTTCTCTGTTTTTCTTTTTTCTGTTATTCTTGTGATTTGACTCTTTTTTGGATTGGTATTCTTGAATTTCCTTATCCTTTGTGTAACTAGTATGATTTTCTTTTCTTTATAGTTACCTTGAAGTTTATGTAAAATATATCATAGATATATCAAGAAAAACTCTGTAGTTTAACTTCTCTTTTTTGTCAGCTTAATTTAATGTCTTAAGACTTTATTCATATTATTATACAACTGATATACCAACTATGCTTTTACAAATTCTACATTCAGTTTTTAGAATGCAGAATACATTATTTTGAAGAAAACACCTACTCTTCTCTACATAACCACAAATGGTTATAGCTTTCGGACAAGCAGTGCAGAAACTCTTCCTTTCATGTCTTCCTTCTGATTTTTAAAGCCTGCTTTCTACCTGTCTCATTCCAGCCCTACCCACCTTTACTCCAAATAAAATGTACTATGTACAATCTTACTGGACATGACACGGTCTCTTTTATTTTCTTTCTATATGTGCTTTTCTTTCTACATGAAATATCAGTCCCTTTGTTTATTGCATGGGATATTCCTATTAGCTTCTTCTCATGTGCTCTGTTAGTATTCACTGACTTTCCTAGGCAGTGGTTAATTCCCCTGTCAAGTTTCTAATTGTCATGTAGATCCATATATTCACTCCTATTCTTACCACCTGATTTCTATGTCTTTCTTAGTAACTTGAAATCAGATACATTTTAACTTAGTGTCCAAAAGAATTAACACAGTCATGGGCACATAATAAGTACTTTAAAATAGCTGTTAATACAATGAATGAGTAATTGAATAAAGTCAGGATAAAATCTTACTTCCATGAATGAAGAAAGGGATCGCTAACAGATTCCCAAGCAGGAAGAGGCATACTCTTTTCACTTATCAACTTTACATTTTAAAAAGGCACATCTCCCTTTTTCACTCTTTCATGGATAATGAAATGATTCTGATGGTCATAGAATAACTAGTACAAATATAACCTTCCACCAAATGTGTGTGTGTGTGTGTGTGTGTGTGTGTGTTCTGGTATTTTACAAAATAAACATAAAAAAAGTTCAAGACTTTCAGAAAGACATGAAACCCAAAGCATGAACCTTCTGATGTACTAGCCCTCTTTCTGGGGACAGCCATGCTTGTAAATAGCTGGAATTTGAGAAGAATATTGAGGTCCTCATGAGCCCAGGCAGAGTCTGAGGTGACTTAAGGTCCTGGAATCTATAGGGTAAGGAGCTGGCGATCTCAGAAATGCATGCAGTGATGCTCTGTGAGTCTGCTCCATCTGAGAACTGAACTGTCCCTGTGCAGTGTGGGACCACCCACTGCTTATTGAATAGCAGCTACTCTGACGTTCAGAGCAGAGCTAAGATATAAGTGGAGTAGAACTATGAAATGAGAAATCTTGAGAGTTGCACCCCATAAGATAAATATCTTCTTATCACCAGATGACATCTCTAGCATCTGATTGAAGCAGGAGAAAGGCTGTATCTTGTGAATAAGAACTACATTCTATAGAGTAAGACCCATTTTAGATCAACACTAAAGAAGACTAAGCCAAGACTGTGTAAGGTTAATAGGGAAACAAAATACATAGCTTGGAATAACTAAGATTAAAAGGGTTTAGGACCTACCGTTGGCTTTCATCAGATTTGTTCTAGCAAAACGTAAAACTGAGAAGAAAGACACTCAAGGGGATATCTAGTGATGTAAGTCAGTACCTGCTAAAGGAAGAAGAAACATCGTTCATGGGAAGATAATCTAAAATATGATACATGCAAAAATCATAAAAGCAAGAACAAAAACATGAAAATGTGGTGTCAGGGAAAAATGTCAATAAAAATATGCCTTGAGATGGCTTATATATTAGAGTTTGAAATCAAAACTTCAAAACATTTGTTATAGTAAAGAATTAAAAATATATTTCTAACTATCAGCAGAGAAATGAAATCTATAAGAGATTTAAGTAGAAATTCCAGGGATAAAAGTTGCACTAACTTAAATGAAAAATTCATTGGCTCAATTTAACAATAGATTATGGATGTGAAAAGAAAAAGCCAAATGACTCTGAATACAGATTAAAAGAAATCATCTAAAGAACAGAGAAAAATACCGAAGAAAACAAAACTGAATAAAACCAAAAAACAAAACAAAGACATGCCAAACATTAAGTGGTCTAACATACACGTAATTGAAGTTGTAGGAGGAGAACAAAGTAATATTAATGCTGAAAAATATTAATAAATAATGACTGAAAGCATCTCCAAAAAAGTTAAAGATCTACTCTGGCAAAGTCCAAGCAAAACAAAATTACAAAAAGCATCAGTTGGAAAAATCAAAGTCAAGCTGCTGAAACCCAAAAGCAGATAAATAAATTCCAAAGAAAAAAAGGCATATATATAAGATAAATAGACAGACA